>PVJO010015149.1:0-45993 GCA_004026905.1 Hystrix cristata | reverse complement strand
ACCGTGTGTTGAAGGACTTGCCGCATCCATGCACGTGCCTAGTCAGGAAAAGGCCACGGAAGTGCCCCTCACAGGTGAATTGGCTGAAGGGGCAGAATGTCAGGAGAATAGTATCACCGAACCCCAGAGTCCAGGCCCAGAAGAGCGAGAGAGGGTAGTAGCTCAAGTAGAAAAGGAGGAAACTGATGTGAAGGCAGTACAAGACAGTGAAGAAAAAGTTGAGCAAAAATTAGCTGGTCCCAGAGCCGAAGGGCTCAGCCAGCAGCTGGTCCAGACGACTGCTGTGCCTGTCACAGACGGGGAGGACGAAGTAAGCGGTTTAGAAGGAAGCTCCCCTCCTTGTGCAGGTCAAGAGGAGGAAGCAGGGTGTGCGGAGACTCAAGGTCAGAGCGCTGAGGCACCAGTGACTGTCATGGCTGCCACAGTGGAGGAGGAGGAGGAGGTGTTAGGAGAAACTGGCAAGATGGAGCCAGTAGAGTGGTCCTCTGGAAAAGACCAAGACTGGATGCCTCAGCCTGGAGATGATGCTGCGCCTGCGGGGCCTGAGCCTCGGGCAGAATCAGACCCAGTCATGGCATCTGCCGCTCCTGAGAAAGACCTGGACCTGGAGGGAGAAAACAGCACATCCCAGAGACAGAAGGAAGATGAAGATGACCAGCGGGTTGGCTGTCAGGAAGGCAGAGTGAGCCCGGCAGCAGAGGGCGATCCCACACCTGAACGTCAGATCTTGGAGCTGGAGACTGAGAGCAGTAAGCTCGTGCAAAACATAATCCAGACAGCCGTGGACCAGTTTGCCCGGGCTGAGGAAACAGCCTCTGAAGTGTCCCCATCGGACGCAGACACGGAGGCTGCCCCGGTGCCAGCCGCCAGCCAGGGAGCTGCACAGAAACCCGGGGAAGAAGTCAGTGGACGGCAGGCCTCTGTGCAGGATGAGACACAAACTGGCACCACCCAGGCCGAGTCCGAGCCCGCCACCGTGGCAGCCCAGCTTCCTGACATTTCCAAAGATGTGAACGGAGCTTCAGAAAAGACCCTGACAGCTGAGATTGAAGGTTCTGGTGGGAAGGAGCAGCAGCTCGAAGAGCTGGTTCTCCCAGCCGAGGCAGAGAGCGACATGACGGGCGCGAAGCCTGTGGCAGCTGAGGGCCGTGCCGAGTCAGGAGAAAGAACAGACAGGTCACCCGCTGAATCCCAAGGTGATGAGAAAGTGGATGCCGCTGAGGAGCCCGAGGACCAAAACTCAGCCCCAGCACACGCTGAGGCCCCCGGAGGCTTAACCAAAGAGTGCCCAGACACCAACGGACCAAAACTAATGGAGGAGGGAGAGGAGGAGGAGGAGGAGGAGGAGGAGGAGGAGGAAGCAGGCGCTCAGGAGGGAAGGGTGCGCAGTGAGTCGGAGGACAGCAAACCCCAGACAGAAGAGGAGCAACAGAAACAAGAGAGAGAGCTGGCAGAATCCTAAGATGTCGAGTAAGTACACTTCCTTTTCCTCTAAGGTAATTTCCCCCTCTTTTATGCCATTAGGTGGCAATTAGGTTATAAAGGAATCTCAGGAGTTCAAATAAGTGATTTTAGGATAGCCTTCAGTTGGAGAAATAACTACCAACTAGAAAAAGAGATCTAGAGTAATTTCCTTTTCTCCTTTATTGAAATACCACTTTAGTCTTATTGGTGCCATGAAAATAATGGCTTTGTTTTACTCTCCTGTTGACTGCTGCAGAAAAAAGAAAGGGGTGTGTGTTCAGGTGTCTGTGGGTGTTGGCTCGAGGCATAAGAAATACAGTGTGCTTGCTTAGTGTGGTACCAACTTGTTAAGTCTTTTAAAAAATGATTAGCAGCCAGAAATAGGTTTATACCAGAAATTTGGTTTGTAATGCTTGGGGGGGTCGCGTTCAGGAATAGTAACAAGTAATTTTTGAATTTTCCAATGTGTATGAGTCTGGCAGGAAGTGTTACTACAGTCACTAGTTTTTGTGTACTATAATGTAGACCCTCGTTTTCTCTTTTTCGTTTTTAATTTTTTAAATTTTGGGGTTTTGTTTGTTTGTTTTTGGAGATGGAGGTCTCACTGTGTGGTTCAGGCTGTCCTCAAACTCATTGCAGTCTGCCTGCCTCAGCCTCCCAAGTGCTGGGAATGTACCACCCACCTGGGAATGCACCACACCTGGCCACTTTCTCTTTTTCGGGGGGTGCTGGGGCTCGAACTCAGGGCCTTGTGCTTGCTAGGCAAGTGCTGTACCGGCGAGCTAAATCCCCAGCCCCATGGAGTTAAATTCTGATGTTAATAGGATTCCTGGCTAATTACAGTTCACTTGCACAGCTGTGCTCTTGTTAATAAGTGATAGAGAAAAAAGATTTTATTTACTCTGCTTCTTCCTTCTACAGTTAATGTCATTGTATATTTGCAAGACCAGAATGTGAAGACAAGTCATGGAAGAAAATGCTGCTGCTGAGACTCAAAACAATGTTTCAGGACTGCGAGAAGCAGAGAGCAGGCCCACCCAGTGATCTCACAGCCCCCACAGTCCTGAGGCTTCATCAGGAGCTGTAGCCGCCTAACGTCGCCATTTTTTCAAGAAAACCTATTATTTTCCCTTGATATCATATATTTCTGAATCGAGGTTCTAAATTCTTGACCTGGAACTGGAGTTGGCAATACCTAGTTCTACTTCTCAAACTGGAGTATCGTTCTTCATGTATTTATATGTGTTTTAAGTAATCTCCTCCTGTATCTATTGTATATTTTTTTCTTAGTCTTTAAAGACCTATGCAGCATAGCACATACCTTTTGTATTGTGCGATATGTGACAGGGCATGCAGCTGTGGTGAGGCCTTGGGAAGTTTAAAGCCTCAGTTATAACCTGTGAAAAACAGCTTCCAAGAAACAACATTCCTGGGGAGAAGGTACAATTCCTATTCTAACAATTAACTAATGCTTTTAGGTCCATGCTTAGAAGTACTCAAAAACTGGTCACTTTCTTATTATGCACAGTGAGCTAAAAATAAAAAGCATTTTGAAACACCCAGAATGTTCCATTGTTACTGTGAAATTTTTCTTTGTAGTCCAGCGGAGGTTGGAAGGAAGTTTTTCTACTAGCAGATGAAGTCTTGTTAAGTCTTTTCTCCTACTTGTTACGGTGGTTTGGACAGATGAGTGTGCTTAATCCTGAGGCAGCCTAGTGAAATGTTTTTCATGTTATATAGAAAAGAATTTGATCATTGTAAGTTTTTGATTCTGCTCTTCTATGCTGGACTGCATTCGCCCACAGAATGCAGGAAGTCAAGCCCCCTACTTTACAAATGGTATTTTGATAGATACTGGATTGTGTCATATTTGTGTCCCTTCTTTTAAGAACAATGTTGCATTATGTTCATTTGGATAAACTGTGATTTGACAACTGATTTAAATAAAATACTGCTTTCACTTAGGTTTGTTGGTTTTATTAGGTACTAGGAAGTGAGGACTTACTTGTATTGCGTTAGAATAAGATAACGATGGACCGAGATAGCTCAGCGGGAACTTTCTAACGTAGACACTACATGAACCATGGACCGAGCACTTTATGCTGATTTGAGCCTAGTTTTCAGTTCAGAGGAAGCCATGGCAGAGACGCAGTTTCTAAAGTGAACCACCAGCTTTGCAGACACCTTGGGTACGGTTCCAATGTGGGAATTCCTGAGAAAATTGATTTTCTGTGTTAGTATTTCTGGTTTCAAATAACGTTTCTAGGAAGACATTTTAAGAAGGCTTACTAGTAAATTTTTTTGCCTAAATAACATGATCTTGGAAAAAACTTTTAAGTGTCCTGATGAATTGTGCTTATACATAAAGGAGAACAGTCTGTTACCTGTCTACTGTAAAGTTACACTTACCTCACACAGAGAACTGGCCTGGCAAAGATTAAATTTGACTTGACCTCAGTACTCCAGTTTGAGAATTTAAAACGTGACTGCCAATTAATGACTTCAAAGCATAATATTCTAGAAAGTTTACTTTTAGCAGTAAAAAATCTTGCTGTTAAAATTGAAAATAGTACATAAATAATTGGCCATGTTAGTAAAATACCTCGTGCTGACGGTGAATGATCTTGTAGTTGGAAAACTGAATTAATAGCCTTTTAGTAGTTATTTTCAAATATATCTAAGAGCCACATTACATAATTATTAAGTGTTTAAATACCTAGATTTATCCACGTGTGGTGGCACACGCCCGTAATGCCAGCTACTCCAGAGACTGAGAAAGGATGATCGCAAGTTGCAGGTCAGCTTGTGCAACTTAAGTGAGACCCTGTCTGAAAATAAAAATAAAAAGGGCTGGGAGAGGACTCCTAAGTTTCAACCTCCAGTACTGTTTTTAAAAAATTACTAAATTCACGCTCCCCACCTTTGGGGTGTGAACAACTGAGATTTAAAAAGAAACCCAAGTGCTGGGGTCAGTTTCTGAAGATCAGGAAGAAGTATTGGGGACGACGACAATTTGTGAAACGTTTATACCAAATAACTTCTTCCCTGTGACAGGAAGAGCACTGCTGATTTGAATAGATTAAACATGGAGCCAGGTATGGTGGCCCACACCTATAGTTCCAGCACCTGGGAAACTGAGGCAGGAGGATCACTTGAGAGTTCAAGGCCGGACTGAACTACATAGCAAGACCTGTCTCAAAAACCAAAAACAAAAACCCCAGAGCCTGCAGTTGTCCCCTGTTGTTGCCACACATATCCACGGAACTGACCATCACAATGGGCTTTCCAGTGGCAGCTGGTTCTTGACTACACTGTCTGTACTGTCACCTGACATGCCCTGGGTTGCTTCTGTATGAGCTGTACATCTAGGTCTGTTCAGTCACATTATTTTATTAACAAGAGGAACACTAACAGTAGCCTGCAATGCAATTCTGTTTTATAATTCTAAAGCTGCTGTTAATTTATGAGCATAATCAAATGTAAACTGCAGACGTTGGAGCAAGTGCCTCAATTTTGCAATTTTTGGCATTACTGTGAGACTCTCGCAATGCTGCGAGACTTGTAAACTCTTGCTACTTCTTGTACTTGAGGAATACAAATGTCTTCCCTCGGGTTATTTCACTTACTGGTACCCATGAGTCCCCCCTCTCTGTACATAGATCCTTTGTTCCAATATTTTCATCTGATGTTTGGAACTACAGATAGTCAGGGGCTGGAAATCTTAGCTTTTGATGTAAGCTTTAAGCTTAGCCGTTACCTCTACTCCAAGACAGTATGATTCCTAGTTCTGTTTGGGGCCAATTTTCATGAAATAAAATGCAATGTAATTAAATGCCATGAGTTTTCTCTCTAATTTCAACTTGATTCAGTTTGTATTGCTCTCCTCTTTGCTGTTGTGATATTTATCACAATTTAAATTCTGAGCCTTCCTTTGTGACACTGTCCACAGAGCATCGCGGGAGAATGGAAACAAAGGTTTCTGGGATGGTTGTGAACACACACAAGTCTCTGTCAGTAACTCTTAACCTTTTGGGGCCTGGCCCGTTTGATTAGATTTTCATTAAGCTCCCTGCTGACACAGACACAGTTTAATGTTCTTGGATAGTTCAGTGAACCCCCAGATCCTGAATTAGAAGCCCCTTCTCCAACTCTACAAGAAAGGAGATGGAGACCATCCACAGATTCCCAGATAGAAGGAGATTGGAACCTGAACACAAAACCAGTGTCAGCTGAGGCTGGTGGCACACGCCTGCAGTCCTGTCACTCTGGGAGGCTGAGGCAGGAGGATCCAAGTTTGAGCCCAGCCTGAGCTGCCCAGCAGTAAAGTGAGACTCTGCCTCAAAAAGGGCTGGGGATGTTGCTCAGTGTGAATGCCGGGTTCAGTCCCCAGCATTGCAAAACAAAACCACGTTTGCTGTGCTTGATTCTATTTGTCAGCCCAGTGGCTTACCTGGAAGAGCAGGCCGCTTGCCTTCAGAACATGGAGGCTGACCTGTGGAAAGAGGAGTACTTTTTGTGTGTGTGTGTGTGCCGGGGATCGAATTCAGGGCCCTGTGCTTGTGGGTGAGGCAAGTGCTCTACCACTTGAGCTAAATCCCTAACCTAGGAGTTCTTTTTAAGACTTTCTAGGAACAATACCACAGAGATGGCCAGGGCGTCCCAAGGAGCAGGGCTTCTAGAGGGGAAGTGTGCACCCTTCCGCCTTAGCAATGCTTAGGTGTGCTGGGCTGTAACGGTGCCCCACTCTGTGCTTCTGTGTGCTCTGCCAATGTTTTGGGTATCACATGGCTGGGGGGTTCCTGGTATGTCCTAAGCTGAGACTGCAGAAGTCTGACATCGGCAAGAGCAGCCCTATGGAAGCAGGAGTTTCTCCCTGAAATGCCAATAGTATCTAACTTGTAGCGGACTGAAGTCGAGGTTGGGAGGAGTGTCTACCCTGCCTTTAAAATTAATCCAGGCAAGAGCTGGCAATGATGGAAAGTAGAGTTTTGGCTGACGAGCCATAGGGGAGATTAAGAGCTCTCAGGTACAGAATCAATAGTGCACAATACCTGATTATCTGTTCCAGGAATATGGTAGGGTGAAGAATGAAGTTTCTGTAGCACTAACCTGGATATAGAGTCACTTGCTGACATGGGGTTGGAAGGAGTTGATAGTTCAGGAAATGTTCAATTTTTTCCCATTGTTGGAAATCAACCCAGGACCTCTGCATCCAACTATATCTCTAGCTCTTTTGAATTTTTAATTTTGAGACAGGGTTTTGCTAAATTGCCCAGCTAGGCTCAAGCTTGTGATCTTCCTATTTTAGCCTCCAGAGTGCTGGGATTATAGGCGTGCAGTGGAAACACTCAATTTGAGATGCCTGTAAAGTATCCAAAGATAAGTGCTGATGTCGGCAGAGAAATATGTAGGTCTCATAAGGAGAATGTGAGACAGAGCTATGGATGCCCTCTCAATGTCCATGAGACACAGTAGGGAAAAACAATGCACAACACAGTTCCTCGCAACACTTCCTAAAATCTCACACACAAATTCAGGCCCATGACTGAGAAAGACCAGGATTTAGAGCTCGGTCATCCTGTCTCATCTGAGTCCTTACTTCAGAAAGTATAAATACTTCCCAAGATTGTCCTGATATCAAAGTGTTTTAACACATTCTAACAGCTGATAAGCTGCAGCTGTCTCTTGAATATTTTGGAAGATTCAGAATAATTCTGATTTTCCTTAAAACTGGGCACTCTACTTGGCACTCAAACATGCTTTTACTCAGAGGTGAGACGTGCAGATTTGTCTTTCTTCTCTCCTTGCCCTGTTGTCTCTTCGGCATTGGCAGCCGGCACACCAGGAGGGAGGCACACTGTTTGGAGGTCTCTTCCAGTTATTTCCAGGGCCCCCGGGGTCCTTGTTATTCAGGCTCCTGGTTCGCTCTGGCTGCTGCCCTCCAACCTTTGTCTGCGTCGGGGTATCTCTGTATAACTGAAAGGAGAACAGAATTCTGTAGATTTTTTTTCCTTTTTGCTAAAAATATTATAGAAAACATATAATTAAAAGTCTACGATTTCCTTAGTAGTGTAATGGTTCAGAAGAGTTCCTGGGAGATCTGTACTCTGCAGAAGTTGTACGATTGATTGATGGGTTGACTGATTTGTGGTACTGAAGATTGAACCCACTAAACTACATCTGCACCCTGTTTCATTTTTATTTATTTATGTATTTATTAATTTTGAGATAGGGTCTTGCTACATTGCCCAGGCTGGGCTTGAATTTGTGATCCTCCTGCCTCAGTCCCCCAGGATACTGGGATTACAAACCCCGCAAAGAAGTTGTATGTTCTAAGCTAATAAAGTACCTAATGCAGCTTTGTTTTCTCATCTGGATCCTTGCAGAGGATGGTATAGGTGGCCTTTGAAAACTCTTAAGGGTGTTTGGCTTTTTGTTTTTTTAAAAATTCTTATTCTGTGCTTTTAGATTACAAAGAAATTTAGAACGAGGCCAGGGAGGTTATATAAATCCCAGAGCTTTTCAAGCAGGTACTTTTAAAGGCTCGTGTACAGATATGTCCGTTGCACACCTTGCTGCAAAGGGAGAAGCCGGCTAGGAAGGGCTCAGATCCCTGTCTGCCCTTCTGTTAGCTCCTCCTGCTTTCATCATTCAGAGCTGCCAGTAGAGCCAGGAAAGTGCAGAAATGTTACAGTAGAAATGACAGCAATATTACAATTCTCAAAGCAGGGCCCCCAGCACCATTCCCATCGGGGAAGCTGTTAGAAACTCTTGGGGCCTATTCCACACTCACTCGATCACACCCTCCAGGACCAGGCCCTGCCTTGCGCTGACCAAACCCTCCATGAGGTTCTGTGGTGTGTCAGTTTTTTTTCCCTCGCTCCCGCGCAACACCAAATGGTGCGTAAGTTTGAGGACCACCACAGTACTAGAAGGATAGAAAATGGCTTTCAGTGAATTATAATAGCAGAATGGACAGGTTAACAGGTGGACATGCTTTCCTTTCCCCTTACCTCCAGTTTATATCTAGCTCATAGAAATGCTTGCATATGAGAAAATGTCACTGTTCCTTTACGATTTGGACAAATCTAGGTTTAAAGCCAAACACATACACAAAAATAGTCCAGATGAGAAAGAAAAGCCACGCCTTCTAGTCCTTGCTCTTGCTTTCCTTTTTTCTTTTTTTTTTTTTGTGGGGGTTGTTGGGGATCCAACTCAGGGCCTTGTGCTTGCTAGGCAAGCACTCAACCACTTGGTGGGGGGAGCTAAATCCCTACTCCCTCCTTTTTTCTTAAATGATAGATAGGTCTGTCATGCTGGGTATGGAGACACATGCCTATAATTTCAGCTACTTAGGAGGCTGAGGCAGGAGTATCCCAAGTTGGAGGCCAGCCTGTACAACTTGGTGAGACCCTGTGTCAAAATAAAGTAAAAAGGGCTGGAGATGTGGCTGAATGGGAGAACACTTGACTAAGCATGCAGGAGGCCTGGGGTTCAATCCCCAGTCTCACACGCACACATGCACACAGAGCAATTGCCCAGTGCTGGTCAAACTTGGTATGTTGGGTATTAAGTATGAAGAGGAACTGTTTTCCAAGTAAGTCACAGGGGGTTTGAGTCCTGGCTGTCTCTGTTTGGTAGAGTAACCTCAAAAAAGTTACTTAACACTTTCGGGTATTAGTTTTTTCGTCTAAAAGATAGGAGACATATCTGACAGAATTAGGAGCTGTAAATGCGTGTACCTGGTAGACAGACATCCAGTTCACCCAGCAGGCTCCCCCTGATCCAGACTTCCAGTTAACAGCAGTTCTTCACAAAGTCTTCTTCACAACCAGTAAATTTCAGCAGGACAATTATTTATTGTCCATTCTCCACTGAATAACACAAGCTTGATTCAAGAATTTAGTAAGTCCTTTACGTTCAAAAATACTGTCATCTACCCGAAAAGAACAAAACCAGAGAATGTCATTTCTTCCTGGTCTATTTTTTCACACTAAAAATTAGAGAGAGCTGCTAACAGTTAATATACTTACAGTTCTGTTCACTTACTGTGTCTTGAGATAGCTCTTTACTTGCCTGAAGATGTCTAAGCCTAATCTTGCTTCCCTGCAAGTGGTGTATAGCAATCATCTGTTTTAGACCAAAATGCAGGACTAAAACCAAGCAAAATGCAACTTAAATATTAGGAGGAGCCTGAAAACTGTCATCAAAAAGCAGACGTCGGGGCTGGGGATTTAGTTCAGTGGTTAGAGTGTTTGTCTTGCAAGCACAAGGCCCTGAGTTCGATCCCCACCACAAATTTAAGATGAAGTTGAAGGAACCACTCAATATATAATAATCTGGATTTGTGTCATCTCGAGGGCAAGTACCCCTGACCTCCTTTTTTCTACCTTGTAAAGGAAGTTGGGTAAGATGATCTCTAGAACCATTTCGGGTCAACCTTTGACTGTTCCTAGCCTCTTCAGAGTCCACTCATTCAATTCTCATGATTTCACCACCTGCAGCAGCCAATGACTTCTTCAGTCTGCAAATGAGGAAAATGCCATTCTGGCTGAGGGACTTGTCCAAAGTCCTTGAGTCAGGAGATACAGCAAGACAATGACTTCTGGTACAAGGTTTCTACGCTTTCCCTTTGTGCATCTCTTTGGGTAGATGAAGACACAGATAAAAATCATATGCCCATTTAATTAAGTGTTTATTCAATGAAAGTATGTATAAAAACTTACAAATCTGAGAACTCGACTATACATATAATAGGATGATGGGACGTTCAGTTCTTAACATACACATACTGTATAGCTATCAACTACTCTCCCCTCCCTTTCCCCTTCGGTCCTTACTTCTGGCTCCTATTTTATCCTGTAAGACCATTCTCTTACTGGCCTAAGGGAATATTAATGGACAACTTTCACTACTTTCAGGCCACTGGAGAAAATTTCAGATGTTAAAAAAGAAAAAAAAAACAAGAAAAAACTGGAGAATACAGTTTTTTTCCCAAATGGCAATTTTTTTTTTTTTGAGGGTACTGAACCCAGGGCCTGGTGCCTGCTAGGCAAGTGCTCTACCACTGAGTTCCACCCTCATCCCCAGCGATTAGATTTTTTTGTCCTCATTTCTCTTTACCTATTTTGATGCTTGAATGAATGTTGCCAGTAAACTGTTAGCACTGACTTTTAAAGTCATTAAAGTTACATCCTCTGCTCAACTTTCCATGTAAGATGCATATTCCTGTATCATTTCCTCTCCAGTATATACGTACACTGATTTAAAAGCAGCAGGTTGGTACTGGAACAAACTCACCAATGGCAACTGCTAGAAAATGATATGTCATTTTCTATTCAGAAAGACAATCTACGGAAAAGCTCTTTTAAATCTGATTTTAAAAACAAACACCAATTTGTCAGAAATGAAAATACAGCATTTTGCTGCTGTTCAACTTGGAAAGAAGCCAGCAATTAGATAAGGCATGTGCATTAATCCACCTGTTTATAGGAAGTATCCACACGTTTTCTTACAAACACACACTCACAGCTTGTCAGGTTTTATCCAAAAATTAAGATTGCCATCACATTATTACTTTCTCTCTTTTGTGTTTTGTTAAAGTAGATCTCTGAACTATTGATTTTTCTTAACCGGACATAATCTCAAAGGATACATTCTGAAATAAGACACCTAGAAGATTAAATACTGAAAACGTTTTCTTGGGCTTAAAGTTTCCCCACCCTTCTCGATTTTGCATAGCACAGTGCCCAGAATTCTGTCTTAAGACACATGTTGTACTTTCTGACATTGCTTTTTTTTTTTTTTTTTTGAAAAGGAAGACTTATTACCCAGGGAAAGTCATAATTTTAGCTTACCAAATTATATCCTAGTTGTTCTGTTTTGTATATACCCTTAATTAGTTCCAAGTATGCTTTTTAAATAATCTAAAACTTCTTGAACTCTATTTAAGTTTATAAGTTCTACTGACCGTTATCATTCCAATATCCCCTGAATTAAAGTAAACAGACTCCAGGTTTGTAATGCACAGGCCTTTACAGAGCGGGGGGAGGGATGAGGAGCGGGCTGGACGAAGAACGGGGACCTGTTCGTATCATGCCATGGAGAACTACGCTTCTGAATGGAGGGCACAGGAGGAAGATAGTTTTTGTAAAAATGAGTTTTTTTTAAAAGACAAGTAACATTCAGTCTAGTAACACCGTTTCCTGTTCCTTTTTGATGGATGCTAACACTGGGTGGTCAGGTTCCGTCACCTCGGAGTCCCCACTGCCCAAGAGGATGGATCGCCCCTCATCAAGGGTGAAAACGTCTGCATTCTGGTTTTGGCACGAGTGTTTCACAACCTCGTTGGGAGTGGAGAATGTTTTGTCGCACAAGTTGCACTTGTAGGGTTTGTTGGTCTGCACCAACAAGTTGTCCATCTGACTGCCCTCCTCAAAGGTGCAGAGTTCCAGAGTCTGCTTGTCCACCATGGTGTACGTGTCGATGCTCTGGTTGAGGCACACGTGGCGGGCAGCCTGGTTGGCCCTACAAAAGCTCTTGTCACACGTGCTGCATTTGAAAGGCTTCCCGGTGTGTATGTACATGTGCTCTCTCCAGTGGCTTTTCTGGATGAATTTGCGTCCACAGATGGTGCACTCGTACTTCCGCCTCTTCACCTCCCTCTCCTGGTCAGCCTGCTCCAGGTTGTCGATGTCAGCAATGTCCGAGGGCGGGGGTGTCTCTGACTGCTGCTGCCCGTCGATGATGGGGGAGTCCGAG
This sequence comes from Hystrix cristata, assembly GCA_004026905.1. Lineage (NCBI taxonomy): Eukaryota > Metazoa > Chordata > Mammalia > Rodentia > Hystricidae > Hystrix > Hystrix cristata. Next base: position 33,768 of record PVJO010015149.1, on the reverse strand, counting down.
ATGTGCTGCAGCTCACTGTCACTGATCATCCCGGCTTCGGGCACTTCCATGGCGTCCTTACCGAGGTCGGCGGCGTTGCTGCAGAGGGACAGCGGCACGCGGCTCTCGCCCTGCGGGCCGGCCGGGAAAGGCACACCCGTGTGGATCTGCAGGTGCTCGCGCAGGCTGCTCCGCAGGGCGAAGCGCCGGCCGCACAGGTGGCAGGCGTAGTACTTGGGGAAGCTTCCGTTCCTCTTCATGATGCTTGGCTTGACGTGGGCTATGGTGAGGGAAGCGGGCTGCTCATCGGAGGAAGACGCTTCCAGATTGGTCTCCTCCCCAGAAGGAGGGGCAGGAGCAGGAGTGGAGACAAGTTCTGGAGACAGCGAGGTCTGCAGGGGGTCCGAGGAAGGCATATGTGTCCGATTCACCTGGGCCAGGTCTGAGGGAAGCTGAGAGAGCTGGGAGGCCTCCGGCACCTGCTCTGGGCCCATTCTGGGGGCCTGAGGTCTCGGTTCTCGCCCGAGCTTTTCGGGAGCAGGGGTGATCTTGGTGGCTTGTCTCAACTGGTGGTCCGCGATCTGAATGCCATACAATGAGGAGGCCAGTGGGAAGACTTGGTCAGGATGGGAAAAAGTGCCTTGGCTGGCGAGGCTGGCCTCCTGGATGAGCGGGTATGCATGCAGGAACTTGATGCCCTGCTCCAGGCGGACGGGGTCGATGAGCTGTGGTGCCATCTTTCCAGTGTACATGAGGTGCAGGAGATAGCTGAAGATGTCCGGCTGGATGTCGGTGGGCTTCAGTCGGACACACTCACTGAAAGAGAAGGGCGCAAGAATCTGTGAGGACACACCAAGCTTGTCTCCAATGATAACACAGACCCTGAAGAAGAAACAACAGGCCCTGGAAAGCAAACAAACAAGAACAAATCCCTGCCTGGCAGAGCTTTGCACTCGAAGTCTAGGGTTACGGATCGGCCTTGTCCAGGGCCCAGTTGGAGAGCTTCAAGGCAAGTCAATAACATGTCTGACTAGGAAGGGGCTTCATTTGTGAGATGAAATGGAGGGGGTGGTCTAGCATGAACAAGTGCCTCAAGGCAAGACCCCAGAACTATCCTCAGACCTCTGGGAGTACAGCGGGTGGCTCCCTCCAACATGAAGGCTGAAGCATGCAAGGGATGAAGAGGGCAGGGAAGGGCAGCACCTCCCAGATACGGCTGGAGGGCATTAAAAGCCAAAGACTATCCTGTTCAATGTCATCACCAGTGTCAGCAGCTCTTGCTGAGCTACCAGTGGTCCCTGTGCACAGGTGAGGGCAGGCTCAGAGGGCTCGATACTCTGCTGGGTATCACAGGTTGGGAGGCTTGTGTAAATCTGGGCTGGTCTAATTCCAGAGCCATCAGACCGAGAGATAGCACAGCAGTAAAACAGTTACGTGTAGCAGCTATGGTGGGGTTTGTTATTGCCATGCAACAGACAGGGAGGCCGAGGCCCCAAGGCTGAGTGATCCATCTGAGGCAGCTGGTGGTAAAGCTTGTTTTCTAAATTTCAACCTCTCTTGCTTGCGTCACTTCACAAGCATTATCCCAAGCAAGCAGTGATGAAGTCCCCAAGGACTGTCCTCAGACCATCACAGTAATGACAGAAAATGCATCCCTAAAATCAAGGAGATGCACAGCTATATAGCATGCTGTATATATTATCATCCACTGAGTGAGTTTATTCTATGGACAATGCATTTTCACAGACAGCTTCCTTGAATGTCTTTAGAATTTAAAGGAATTTGGTAGGACCGAAAAGAGGGCCTCCCAGTAGGCAAGTGCTCTACCACTGAGCTACCTCCCCAGCTTTTTATTTTTTATTTTGATAGTAGGTCTCACCAAGTCGCCCACACTGGCCTCATACTTTCTATCTTCCTGCCACCACACCCAGCTTATAATGATTTTAACTTCTTTGTTTTATAACTCTTTTGACTGTTTTAGCAGTCATGTTCATTTCATTAACAAGTATTTTTCAATATGCTAAAATATAAACAGCATGCCCTGTTGTTCTAAATTTAACATTTTATTCTATTAAAAAAAAGGACCTTTAACGGAGACTTGTGACAGGACTGATTTGAGCAATTACTGGATAGCTGTCAATTGTGTATATTTTAAGAAGACTGCATAGAAATACTCAGGTGACAAAAGTCTGACTACCAAGTATGGAAACCAAATAATAAAAGTAAAGCATAAAAACTAACATTCCCTTGAGAGTTCAAAGGGAGGGACAAATAAAACTATTTTTCTTTTCTCTTTAGAAAGACACACAGATCATGCTTATCTTTACTTGAGTCTTTTATATTCCTTTAGATTACTTCTATTCTTTGAAATAGGAATGCAAACACAGGTGGTCTTTCCTTTAAACACAAGTTGTGTTCCAAACAATACTACATGTAGAGTACAATATATTTAGATACTGTAGGCAAATTCAATAATTAAAATAAAACTTCAGGGATCATGTGTGGTGAGGATGACTTCAGTAATGTCAAAATCACCCCTCCAGGGTCAGCCAAGGCCCAGGGAACCAGGACCTAGACCTTTGGAGATCTAATTTACCCCTGTATAATGATGGACTTGGTCCTCAGGGTCGCTGGTTCTCAGGCAAGGAGGAGGGGATACAGCCAGGGTACTCCACAGCCACCTCTCCTTTCCCCAAAAGGAGAAGGGTGGGCATCCAACTGGGCTTTGTTTTTTTAGCATCCATGAAAGATTATTACCCAGTAGGGTCCCTTTTCAGGAAAAACTTGGTATGAGTTTTGTAATTTCTCCCTCTTGTGGTTAGACAGGCTGTCCTGTCTACTGCTTATGAACAGCACTCGACAGCAAACCTCTCGAATTTTAAGTATGTGCAGTCCCCGATGGCAAAGATGGGAAGGAGCTGGGAGCCCACAGTCCACACTTCAACCAGGCCTGGAGAGAAGGTACCTGGGCCAGGTGGCGATGGCACAGTGCCAAGGAGGAGAGAGCTGCCAGTGTCTGGGGTCACAGCATGGCCCTAGGGACCAGGGGGGATCTGAACACACCAATCTATTTTTTTGTTTCAAATATTTCATAAAGTAGATTCACATGGGTACACACACACACACACACACACACACACACACACACACGTGGATTTTAGGCTGCAGTGTGACAAAGTTCCCTAACCTTGAATGCTTTTACTCCCAGGCAGTTTGCCCACTCTCTTTTACTCACTCAGCTTGCTGTGGGCAGATTCTGGTCACTTTCCAGTCCTCTACAGTACAGCCCCACCTTAGGTTTGATTTATAGACGTCCGCTTAACGTAACACTTTTATGCAGGAACAAAGTGAATAAAGCTATAAGCCCGTCTGTATAAACATTCACAGTAATTTCCATGTTCATTGTTTGCTTCTATGGACTTTTAGATAATGCTGAACACTGTTGGAAGGTTGTACTGAGCAAGGCCTGCCCTTCTGCAGTTTGATCTGTGAGAGCTCAAAGCCTGCAGACACAACAGAGACATCTAGTGGTAACTAAAGGACACGAACCACTCCAAGGTAAACCGGGGAAGATTCTGGTGCGTGTTCTCAGGCTCTGCAAGGCCAGGTGGTCACCCAGCCTCTCTCACAGGTGCTAGCGCACAGTGCCCCTGGTCCCACCCTGTGTGTGCATCAGTGATCCCAGAATCTGCACAAAGCTGGCAACCAGGCGGCTACTCAAAAGTGTGTGTCACCTCCGGTGCACATATATACACTACTGCTTCAACTTCGGACTTCCGTGACACAAAGGTTACATCCTCTTGTTAGGCATGTATTCACTGCCTATACTTAAATTTCTTGTATCTAATTAAAACCAATTACACTGTCTTCTTTTATTTCTCAAAATTAAAATATTTTTTGGGACCATTTATTTCACTGTACTGAGACTACTAAGTACAAAACCCTCAACAGCCACAAAGTCTCTAACATAATGAAGTTAAAGCTTTTTTTGTTCTGGGTGTCGGGGATGGAACCCAGGGCCTCCTGAACACTAGGTGCCTCTGTCTCTGTCTCTGTCTCTCTCTCTCTGGACCACACCCTCGGGGCGGAGTGCATTCTTACAGAAGGCAAGCATTAAGCCTGTAATCCTGTTATCGGCCCTTCTGCTTCAGAAGTTTGTCAAGTGGCTATCCTGTAATGTGCATGAATGAAATGCCATGATCCATGAGAGAGGAAGAGGTCACTTTTGAATTTTTGTCCACTTGACTAAGGCAGGGGCATGGAAGGGGTGTGTGTGAGCTGGAACTCAGGGAGCAGGCACAATACTAGCAACATGTGTTCAGGTGAGGGAGTGATGGAAGCAGGTCAGGTCAAGGTAAAGATGAGTGGGGTGTTCCAGACAGGCCTGAATGACACAATAAGGAGCCCAAACATAGTATTTTGATATGTGATGGACATCCCAATCAAAGGAATCACATAATCTAGTAACTTTGATCAAATGTGCACCACAAAGCAGTGTGCAGATGTAATCTCACAGTGCCATAGAAATTGAATGATGAGAAAATGGAAGTGAGAAAGGGAAGGCGAAGACAAATATGAAAGGTATTTTGAAGAAAATATAATCCGGGGATTGATAAAATATTTGAAAGAGATTTTAAGTGTGGGCTAAGAAAACAGGCAAGCTGGGGGACGGTGCTTTCAGGGAAGAGGCTTAATTCAGTTTCAGCCCTACCCAGAGGAGTAAGAGGGATACATTCAGCTGTAAATGAACAGCAGGCAGCTCAGGGCTCTGGAGACAGAAAGAGCGAGTGGGCAAGGTTCCAGCCGCATACACAAGGCCTGGGGAAGAGACAGGAGAGGGCAGAGCGCCCACACCCACAACCAAAGTGAGGAGGGAGGAAGTTCTGCAAATGCAGCCACCTCAGAAGGAGGTGACAACCACCTCAGAAGGAGGCAAACTGCAGCAAAGACTGCACCGAGGGGAGGCAGAGGCTCTGGGGAAGGGGTGACCTTTGAGACATGACTCTGGTGGAGTGCTGGGGAGGAAACCACTGCACAATGGACAGGGAGTGTGGAAGGAGGAAAGTGCACTCAGGGCACAGGTGACACTTTTAAGAACTTTCACAATAAACCAGAGAACAAGGCCTAAACTCAGCTGGCAATGTTGGCAACATCAGAGCCCAGGGAGGTGCCCTCCCTGAGACTGCAGGGGCGGGGTGGAGTGGGGGAGGGGAGGATAGACAGTATAGGGTGCAGGATAAAGATTGAGAGCAAGGAGGGAAAGAGGAAGATCATTTTCCCCGGATGCTGAGCAGATACAGAGATGTTTTAACAGAGAAAAGACGTCATTTGGGAGAATCCATGCCTCAAGCTTCTTATCAGAGTAGGAGACAAGAATAAATTGAAAGTCAGGGAGACCCTCAGGGACCAGGGCCAGGGGAGACAGAGAAACGCTTGCTGGCACAAGGGGCTGCTGGGGCAGCACAAGGGGCTGCCGGGGCCTGCTGCTGGCTCTGTATCAGGCAGGCCTGGTGACACCCAGCAGGCCGTGTCAGGGGTGGGCTGGTGGAGTGACAGGTGTGTGATGCTCAGGTGCTGTGGAAGCAAGTGACCAAGAGGGGTGCGGTGGGAGCCTAGGGCGAGGCAGAGATCTATGGCCTGGATGAAGGGAAGAGGGACCCCCAAGGTCATTAGATTATCACCAACCACGTTAGTTACCTGGTCTGATGGACAAACAACATCTTAAAGTAATTGGAGAATGAGGCAAGAACAGATTTGTGTGCCTTGAAGTACACATCGCCGATGGCAACCGTGCAGTCACACAGGAACCCAAACTCTCGCTGTGCGTTTAACTGCTGCAGTAGAATAAGTCCATGGTTGGTCAAATCCATTTTTTAAAAAATCTGCAAAGTAAACAATTTTATTTTTAAGAAAGTTGGTTCATAAATAAAAATGTGTCCTTTATAGTCACCAATAGTAATGATCATAACTAATGTGGCATCACAGCTCACATGCCAGGCACTGTTAAACGCGGAACATAAATCAACTCATCCAGTCTTCACATTGGATCAGTTCTTACTTTCAGTTTACAGATGTCGCCATTTAGGGTAACCCAGGGGCTCTGTGATGTGCCCACACTTTCACAGACAGTATGTGAAGCTAGGAAACGAATCCAGGCTGGCTTCAAGCACCGAGTGCCTGGCACAGCAAATAGTCCTGGATCAGTTTTTGAAAGAGCCCCAAGGCAAACACTACTGACCCATCAGAATTTGTCCAATATTCCACAGACAGATCAATGACAGTGCTGGGTAGAGTCACAGAAGGTAGGGTGAAACTCTGAGCTAAATTTGGGGTGATTTCCTCTAGTGATGCAATGTCAGACACACCCACTCTCCTCCTCCTCTCAGCACCAATCCAGTAAGGGGGCAGGTTTGGCCTCTGCCTCCCTTTTGTGGCAGAGGAAATGGGCTTTGAGAAGTGATTTGCCTCGAGCCTTCCACCTGGTAGGTGGGGGGAGATGAAATTTAAATCTGAATGGTCCAATTCCAAATCCTATGATTTCCTTTACTCACATTCACCCTAGCCAACCACTCCCAGCCTGAACCCATTTACAGGAAACTGCCTGATACTGACTGGTTAATCAAATCCCTAAAATTTTCCTTTTCCACCAACAGCACTTTTTGTGTACATAGACAAGATTATTCTAAAATATATATGTAAAGGCAAAGGAATTAGGAGAGTTAAAGCAATTAAAAAAAACCAATAAAGTGGGAAAAATCGGTCCATCTAATTTCAAGATGTATTATACTAGCACAGAATTCTAAACTGTGGTATTGGTAGAGGGACAGATATGCAAATCAGTGCAACAGAACCCAGAAGTAGACCAACATAAACACATATGATTAATCACAAAAGCAATCCAGTGGAGGGAGAGTAACCTCAGCAGATGGTGCTGGATCAAATGGACTTCATAAGCAGGAAAAGAGAAGGGAGGAAGGGAGGGGAAGGTAAGAAGAAAGGAAAAAAATAGATTTAAATCTCATATACAAATAAACTCTAAATGTATCATGGTTCATGGTTTTAAATAGAAAACACAAAACCATAAAGCATTTGGCTGGGTGTGATGGGCATGTCTATGATCCCAGCACTTGGGAGCCTGGGGCGGGAAGATAATAGCTTGAGGCCAGCCCCAGCTATATAACAAGACCCTGTCTCGAAACAAAAATCTAAAAAGCTAAAAAAACTTTTGGAAAAAGTCTTCAGGATCTAAGTCAAGGCAAAGAGTTCCTATACTTGAAATCAAAAGTAGAATCCTCAAAATGAGAAAGTTACATATTGGACTTCAAAAGTAAAAACTTTGCACTGTGAAAGATTCTGTCAAAAGGATGAAAACCTAAAGACTAGGAGAAAATACCTTAAAGCCTCTACAAGGTACTCTTCCAACAAAGGGCTAGAACCTGCAAGATATAAGGCAAGCTCAAAACTCAACAGTAAAAATCTTTCAAACTAGAACATGTACAACAGACCTGAAGAGACATTCAATAGAGAGGATGTACAGATGAGAAATCAGCACATGAAAATGCTGCACACCATTAGCCACTAGGGCAAACCCAAACTGAAAACACACTATTACTCCACACCTACCAGGACGGCTAACGTGAACACGAACCATGACGCAAGCGCTGGGAAGCATGTGCGGAACTACCAGATCACTCAATCACTGCTCGTGAGAATGTCAAATGGTACAGACATTCTGGAAAACAGTTTCTTAAACACAAAACACAATTACCATGTGACTCACTAACTGTACTCCTGGACATTTATTCCAAAGACGTGAAAACTGACATTCACACAAAAATCTGTATAGTAAATGTCCATAGCAACTTTATTCCCACTAGTCAAAAACTAGAAAGGACTCAGGTGTCCTCCATGGTTAAATGGCTGGGACACACTGTAGAGCTCCTACATGCAAAGCTACTCTGCCACAGGAAGAAATGAAGACTGATTTATACAACTTGGGTGAATTATGCTCGGTGAGAAAGGCTAATCCCTAAAGGTTCCATACTGTGATCCTTTTGATACAGTATTTTTGGAAACCAGACTTGCAGAGGTGAGGTAAGAGGGAACAGGTCAGTGTGGCTACAGAAAGGTTCCCCAGCTGGATTGTGTCAATGTCAATGCCGTAGCTGTAGTGCTATACAGTCCTACAACTTTGTTTTTTTTGTTTTTTTTTTTTTTTTAAGACAGGGTCTTACTACGTAGTTCAGGCTGGTCTTGAACTTGTGGCGATCCTCCTGCCTCAGCCTCCTGAGTGCTGGGATTACAGGTGTGCACCACCATGCCCAGCCAGTGCTACAGTTTTGTAAGGTAAACAGGATATAGGATCTATCCATATGGAGACTGTAAAACCACTGGGACCAGGAAGGTGAGACACAGAAAAGGCAGAGAGCGTTCATGATGAAAGACAGATGATGCCAGGTGAATAGTAACTGAGATTACAGACAGCACCACTGTCACCTGGCCCCACAGGTCTGGCACTTAGAAGCCGGTCTTAAGGGTGATCTCTGCCAACTGTCAGAACAGGTCCCTTTCCACCACACTAACTCGCCTTTCTCTACCAAAAGGCACAACAACCTGAGCGGCCCAGCTGCAACGTGCCTATCGCGTACTCTGACTCTGCTCAGGCTTACCTAGGTGCCTCGGCAGCTTCTGGCCCCACATCTCCAGGTGTCACGTTCTGCAACAGCATCACATATGCACATTCCTGTGCACCTGCTCAATGACAAGGTCTCGATAAATTGCTACATTGCTCAGAACATGCAATCTTCCTGCCTCAGCCTCCCAGAGTATTGGGATTACAGGCATGTACTACCACACTTGGTGCATTATTACTTTTTTTGGGGGGGTGCTGGGGATTGAACTCAGGGCCTTGTACTTGGTAGGCAAGCACTCTACCACTTGAGCTAAATCTCCAACCACTTCTGGCGCATTACTACTTTTAAAAGAATCTTTGCTGGGGTTGGGGATTTAGCTCAAGTGGAAGAGTGCTTGCCTAGCAATTGAAGGCCCTGAGTTCAATCCCCAGCAACCCCCCCAAAAAAGAATCTTTGCTAATATCACTAATATCACTGTTTTAGTTTCTACGAATTTAATGATAATATGAAGTGCATTTTATATTGACTATTTCTATTTTCTTTAATATCTCTTCTTGAACTCTGCCCATTTTTCTTGTTTTATTTTTTCTTTCATATGGATCTACAAAATCCACCACATGCAGAAAATGAACTGTTTCACATGTTGCTAATATTTCCCCTCCTCCACCTACCCTCCTCTTTTTTTGTGTGCTGGAGATTGAATCCAGTCTTTGCACCGGGTCTACATTCTCAACCCTTTTCTCATTTTGAGACAAGGTCTCACTAAGTCGCCAAACTGCCCAGGTGGGACTGAACTTGGAATCCTCCTACCTCAGCCTCCCAGAGTGTTGGGATTGTGGGCAGGTGACACCATGTTTGATTTTGTTTACAGAGTTTTTGTTTATTTTTTGATGCTTGGCCTTAAACATGCTAACCATGAATGCCATCACTAACCTACTGCCCTAGCTTAAAGACTTTTTTTTTTTTGGGTGCTGGGGATCGAACTCAGGGCCTTGCACTTGCTAGGCAAGCACTCTAACTAACCACTGAGCTAAATCCCCAGCACCACTCAAAGATTTTTGATATGTGTAATTTTATATTTAATGTCATCAAATTTATCAATATTTTGTAGGATTCTGGTTTTCTACATTAGTGAATATATACAATATTATCTCCTTAGACATAGCAAAATGCATGGCTCACTTTCTTTCCATGGCAGACTAACATAAAGGTACTACTCAGATTGTAAGAATGAAACCATGATAAAAATGCTGATTTTTTTTTTTTTTCTTTTTTTGGAGGGAGGTACTAGGGAACCTAGCCAGGGCCCCTGAATTGAGTTACATCCCATCTCTTTTTTGAGACAGGGTCTTGCTAAATTGCCCAGGCTGGGCTTGAACTTGAGAACTTCCCGCCTGAGCCTCCCAGAGTGCTGGGGATTACACGTGTGCACCACCACACCCAGCTTGTATTGGCCTCAGTAATTCTGTCAGTCTGTCTCTCCTCTCAGTTCAGGAGTCACACACAGTAAGTATTCAAATACAGAAGGCAGAACACATGTGCAGTACACTCAGAGAAATGAAAAGACAAACACAAAGGAGGAAAAACAGAGCGCAAGTTGCATATTCAAATTCACATACGGAGAAATACACAGATTGATTTTTTTTTTTTTAAAGCATCTTATTTTGAAGACCAAAAAATCATTCTCAGGGAAAAAACCAAAACCAACCCCCTGGACTCTTAGATATGTAAAATGGCCCTGGGAAAAGCAGGAAAGGGTGGAGAAGGGTACCAGGAGCACACCTGCGCAGCTCCCCCATCATGCTTGGTACACAGAACAGCCCTTTTCTACATCTTTCTCCTCCAGGGGCTGTCAAGCTTGTTTCCAACAAGCTTGCACAAACTTGCACAACAGGCCACAGGCCCTGTCGACTGAGGACAAGGATAACCCTCTTTGCTATCTCCTTTTCCCACTTCCACCAACTGCTCCCCAACCTGCTCTGCTGAAATGGCTAACGTCATGTGAGACCTCTATCCCCAGCAGCACAGACTTTGGAGCTTACTTGCTCTGTCTGTGGCATTTCTTACCCTTGTTCCTGCCTTGATAAACCCTGTCTCTGGTGTCTAGGCTGCTGCTTTCTGGGTTTTGGTCTCACCTCTGACCGTTGTATTTTGTTCTCCACCCAGGAATTCTCTTGCTGCAATCCCCTGTACCTGGTCCACAGCCCACTTCTCTCTGCTGGCTTCCTTTGGTGGTACATTATGTCTACCTGGCTGCCCCGGAGGAACAGGAAACTTGGTCTAGGTCAGCAGGGGTGAACCTACAGCACACATGTTACTTGTTTTTAAGGCCAAAGATGTTATGTATGAGTTGTGTTTTTTTCCCTAAAGTCTCAGTATTCAGGTTTAATTGCAGCGGTGGAACTTTGCGGTAAGTGAGTGGGTTTTGGGGTGCAGTTTGGGCACTCGGTCTCCAAAAGGTGTGCCGTCACTGGTCTAGTGCCAATCCGTGCTAAGGGGTTCCAGACCTTTGGATTTCACATTTACTAAAACACAGACCTCTAAACTGGGGGCCCAAGAGTATTGCTCTCTTTACTCTGAAAGCCAAATCATAAGCTCTTCACAAACCCAAGAGGGCTGGGGGACTCTTGCACATAAGTAGGTGGAAAGGACATATAATTATATCCGCTCAGAAAAATGACAGTTAGCACTATATGGGGAAATAATTTTTCTAATACAAACAAATTATAACATCAAATCTTTATGACATTAACAGTTACCTACCTAATTATTTCTTTGATACAGATTGTCAGTTTGGTGATCTGCATAAAGTGATCATCAAGTATCTAGGTTGGTCTGTTTCATCACACTGAGTCTTTATCATTTATTGCTTTACCCCACCTGCCTAGCAGGTTTCATCTAGGTATGCTGATCACGGAGACAAACTGACATTGTTACTTCACTCTGGAACTTCTGGGCGAGGTGAGATAAGCTGAGGAATGGCGGTTCCTTTTCCTAGAAGGTTCCAAACTCCCAAGCCATGGTTTGGCTCCTGACAGTGAATGCGTAAGCCCCAAGTTTTCCTTTCAAAGCTGTGCACTTGGCCACCTCTTCCTTATTTATGATGGTCAGGAGAGGGGCTCCTTTCAACATGGTCTTGGGGACTCTGCTCTGGACCTTTGAAACACACTACTTTCAGAGAAAGTGGCCACTGCCACATACAGCCATCCAAAGACATATGCATGTGCATTCACACCCCCCCCACACACACACACTTTGACCCTCAAGAGCAGGAAGCTCTTCTTGCTCTGGAGACCATGCTAGCTATGTAGTGAAGCCTGATGCTTTGAAAAAGCTCACACTGTGCCTTTATCATTTACTTGTCATCCTATGTGCCTAACAGGTTGCTTAGAACAGTGTTTAATATTTTCTAAGTAAACTAAGAACTAGGTGTTTGGAGAAGGAAGTGCTGAGTTCCAGTCACAGTCTGGACTCTTGACTGACTGAGTGATTTGGGGAAAAAACTCAGTTTTTATACTAGACCAGTGATGGCAAACCTATGGCACAGATGCTGCAGTGGGCTCTCAGAGTTCTCTCTGTTGGCACGCGAGCCAAGTCGTCCCAGCATTGCCAAGTCATTCAGCAACACCCCAGCAGCAGAGGATTCAGGTGTAACTAGTTTGGGCACTCTGCAGTAAGTACATGGGTTTTGGGTTGTAGTTTGGGCACTCAAGTCTGTAAAAGGTTTGCCATCACTGTCCTAGACTGACCTGAAGTATCTTTATGCTAATAACTAAGTCCTGAATAGTGCTTCAGAGTTTACCAGGACCTGAAAGGCAAAGCATGCTTAAAGAATGAGGCAAGCAGCTCAAACTGGAGACTTCTGGCCTTATCTTAAAAACAACGGGAAGCCTCGAAGGGGATTTTAAACATGTGACACAATGGAATGGCTCCAAGGTAAAGACCATCTGATAACCAGACTGTGGAGGAGGAGTCAAGAAAAGCAGAGGCAAACATTCCAGGTCTACAGGAGACACAGGCGTGTGGTGGGATGGAGACCGGGAGGGTGTGGAAAGGAGTCCAAATATATTTAGAAGGCTGGTGGATCAGTTAAAGTGGGTGGGGTGGATCAAAGCATCCTAGATGATTCCTAGACTTCTGACCTGTATAGCCGTGTAGTGGGTCCGGTCTCCACCAGGTAGGGACAAGGACAGAATCCCAGGTTAGCCAAGAAGCACACACTGGATGTGAGACATTGTTGAGGGCCCAAGCCAAGATGCAGAAGATGTGGAATACACTGGTCTGGGGTCTGAGGGGCTTCAGAGAAGCCAGGCTATCTGACTCTAGAGCTGTGTCCTTAAATCACTGCGCTGTGGTCAGAGAGGTTCAAATGGTCAGCAGGGAAGTCAGGACTGAAGTCTGTCTTCTGGGTGGAGGGTCACCTCTGTGTACTACGTGCCTTGCTCCACACAGCATTCCTCAAAGTTCTCGCTGATCCTAGTCACAAAGGGCCAGCAATGAGACGCGACACTCAACACCTACATAAAATCTCGACCATTTACAATTATTAAATGAAACTTAAAACAACTACATAAGAAGTTACTTGTTTTTCCTAAACCATAATAGCAAGTGGAGAGGAACTGAGGAAAGGTAGTGAAGGAGAGGGGAGGTTTTTTGTTTTTTGTTTGGTTTCGAGACAGGATCTGGATATGCAGTCTGGGCTGGTCTCAACCCATGATCCTTTTGCCTCAGCTCAGCCTCCCGAGGGCTGGGATTACAGGGTGTGCTATCACACTCAAGAGGGATCTTGAAAGGGTTTTTGTATAGTGCCTTCATGACATACACATATAAAGCTTTTTCCCTAAGTAAATTCTGAGAATACAAGACATACTCATGCCAAAATAAGTAAAAAGTACCTTTCAAAGTCAAATATAGTGGTACTTCAGTTCATGAACTCAGTTCTCTCCATGGATTCTGGTTGCAAAAAGAACTTAGATGAGAACCAAATCAAATTTCCCCGTAAGGTTAACATTGAACCTAAGGTCCTCATCCAACTGTTTGTGAGCAGAATTGTGGAAAGAATCAAGTTTGTGAACCAAGGCACCACTGTATTGATTATCTAATGCCCACCTCCATCAGGTGCTAGGGATCAAACAAGCCAGGCAGGCGCTCTACCTCCCAGCTACACTCCAAGCCCTGATGCTCTGGTATTCAACTTCATGTTTGCTAATGGACACTGCCCACCACAGTGTTTTTGGCTGCCTAAGGTAGCACCTGTGGGCTGGTGCTTAACCAAGTTACTCCTCTGTGGAGGGACAGCTGAATGGGACACAAATAATCACATATTTTGGCAACTTAGTTCTTGGTTCACTTTCAATAGAACTGAAGACCCAGAGAGCTTTTGGGAATTGATGATTCACTTTCTAGCAATAAAAGCTCTTCGAAGATACTAAACACCATTTAGACCACCCATTTCATGGGCACTAAAAGGGTCCTCCGAAGTCCTTGATTTTATTTAAGTGAAGTATAAATGAATACTGTAATGCACAGGACTAATCACTCACAAGTAGGACAGATTCTTTCAAGTAGTTTAGACCATTTACTAGGATATAAAATTGCTTTTTCAATTAGTACTATTAAAAATTAATGTTGGAGAGGTCACGAAGTAAATGTGAATTTGGCTGATCTTTTGAATTTCAATTTTTTTGATCCATAGCTTTTTTTTTTTTTTTGGTGCTGGGGATCAAAATCGGGGCTTTGCACTTGCTAGGCAAGTGCTCTACCACTGAGCTAAATCTCCAAACCCTCAATTTTTTTGAGACAGGGTCTTGCTATGTAGTCCAGGCTGGCCTCAAACTCCCATGTGTGGGATTATACAAGTGTGCACCACCATGCTTGGCATCGATATATTTTAAAACTGTAATTTTCAGGTAGGAAATCCATCTAATTTAAGTTGTGATCACAGAATAGTACATTTTTCCTAATATATCTTAAGTCAGCTCTCTTCCATAGTCAATTAAAAAAGAAGGCCATAAACTAATAGCACTTATTTTCATATTGGAAAGCATTGCATTTGTAAATGAAGATTTGTCATTTCAATTATATTTTGCTTATGTTTACCTTTAAACTAGTTTTCAATTTCTAAATGTAAGTTAGGGTCAGAAGGAGCAGATCAGAGACATTTTGGGTGTCTTGTAGAAGTTGGTTAGAGACTTATAGTCAATAAAGAGTTGAAATTAAAGTGATAATTCTAAAGGTATTATGGTACAATCAACTTTAAGAAAACCTTCATATGAGCATACTCAGCAGAAATTAAAAACCTAATCCACGGGCTGGGGATTTAGCTCAGCGGTTAGAGTGCCTGCCTTGCAAGCACAAGGCCCTGAGTTCGATCCCCAGCACCAAAAAAAAAAAAAAGAAAAAAAAAACACGAACAAACAAACAAACAAACAAAAAAACCTGATCCACTTCTACTAACTCGGCAAGTAGAAACTGCTTTCCTTTTTTACATACCATATGATGATTTATTAAGATTAATATGAACGAACTATAATCATCTACAGGTTTATTTAGGGTGAATTCCAAATATGTTTAAATTCAGTCTTAATTGCGTAATACATTTTCATATTTTAGGGCAGAGTTTCTTAAACTTGTTGATGTTAGAACCCCCTCGTACTCTTTAAAATTACTTAAAGACACCAAGGAATTTTTGTCTTATATAGATTATGTATAACTATTGATATTTACCATATTAGAACAAAAAACTTAAAAATATTAATTGATTAAAAATAACCTATTACACAGTAATAACATTTTTATGAAAAATATTTTCCAAAAACAAAAATAGTTCAGTGGCACCTTTTTATATTTTTGTAATTCTCTAACAGAAGACAATTGGACTCTGCCTCTCCTTTTCTATTTTGTTGTGGTATCTGTATTGTTGAGTACTGAAGAAAATCCAGTCTCATCTACATATGTAGTTAGGAAAGGAGTTTTACAGGTGTGTGTGTGTGTGTGTGTATGTATGTTTGTGTCTGGGAAGTATTTTAATAGTGGCAATTTCAGGTAATTGTGAATATTCTTCTTTGATATTACACCAAAACTTGACAAGTGGAAATTTCTTAAAGGTTAGCTGTATAATCTAAAACTGCCAACAAACAAACTTTTCCTACCCACTTTCAGTAAATTCACTGATCTATGTATTTGAGGGGAATTTTATCTATGAGCAATTTTTAATATCATCCATTGGTCATTTGGAAAACATTGGTGCAATGAATTATGCAGATTTTCCCACTGTCAACACACTGAAAGGACACTAATATCTTAGTATTATTATAAAAATAGTTTTGATCGTAGGGACTGCTGCCATGTTCCTGGGAATTCACAGGAGTTGGTAGACCACACTTACATGCCCACTGTTCGACCACTGTGGCTCAGGAGAACACAAGATTCACCTTTTAAGACAATTCTGCCACTTTCTTGGTACAGAATTTAGAGGAGCCACATCATTTAAAGGGACAGCACACTAGAACCACTTCCAAAGTGAAAAAATAGTTTCCTAAGTATTTAGTTGGATACACTATATAAAAGTACTTTATAAATGCCTTCCTTTCCATGCTGAACTTTCTTAAATTGAGAACAAAAATCACATGAAACATGTGGACTGGGGATTTTGTGTTTGAGCATAAATACCAGCCTGTACCTTGGCCTCTGCCATGAAAGAATGGCCTCACATGTTCCAGACTGCCAACATGTTAAGTGTTCTCTGGCTACTGATCTCGCATCTTAATGGCAGTACTGAAATTGTCAAAATTCTGATAAAATCTTATTTACAACCAATTAGAACTATTTTCAAGGTGGATTTTTTTTCTTTTGTGGTGCCAGGGATCGAACTCAGGGCCTTGTGCTTCCTAGGCAAGCACTCTAATCACTGAGCTAAATCCCCAGCCCCCCAATTAGAACTTTTTTAATGATTTAAATTTATAGTTAGCTAACAAAAATTACAATCTGAGCATAGTGAGGGTTTTTAAAATCTTTGAGACCTAATGCTTCTAATATTTACATTTTTTTTCTTCAGGAAAGAGAAATTCAATTCCCTTTTAAGTTGTGAGTTGTGTTTGGAGACCCAAAGAACACAAGGAAATAGGAAAGGTGATAATGTCCTTTTGCCAGGTGCATTTTTAAATTTATGGCAAAATCTTCAGCAGATCAACCATTTCCACTCTGCCTGTCCTGTGTAGTCCTTGCCCCAAACTACTTGGCCCGCTTTAGCAGTGAGTGGGGTTTAGTGATAAAGCACCAAGGGACAGTAAGGGACAGCAGGCGAGTCCCCAGCTCTGAAGAAGCAGGTCCTACACCAACGCCACATCTCAGCCTGAGGCGTTTCCGGGCTCCCTCCTGGTGCTGGGAAGCCTCCAACTGGGGAAAGCACATCCCCTTCCTCAGGGACCTGAAATCACAGGGTTACTCCCCATACCTCCTTAGGGGCTGAGTTTCTGAAAGCGCAAACTTTGTAGGCCAGTGCAAAATTCATATTAATCTTTAAGATTAAAAAAAAAAAGCTGTCACTGGCAGCTTTTGTTGCCGTTTAAAAAAGGTCTAGGGTTTACTGTGCTGGGGACTTTTGGTGGAAGAGTTCGCACCCATCTATTTACATCCACTTTGAACGGCTGTTTTGAAACTGGCAAATAAGCTGGTGGACGGCAGGTAATTTTAGGGTGGTTTATATACCATTCATTAGGGGGCTTCTCTATCGTTGACTTTTGGTATCACTTCTTATAGTTTTAGGTATTATGTCAATAATATGGAAACACATAAACCTTCAGTAAAATGTCCAGTTTAATGGAATGTAATATTAGTAGTTTTTCTTAAAAATTATCTTTTTTAACAGTTTAGAAACATCCTAGATACACAAAGTTATTCAGAATGCAAGAACGAAAACAAATCCCCTACTTTACCTGTTATTTTCGGTTTGTAATAATGAAATTAGGATTAAGGTATTTCAGCTCTGATTTTATAACACAACTTCTGGCCCCGCAGACAAAACTGTCAGTGGTGTACACCTCGTTCTGGGTCCTCAGGGTCAGAGCGGACAGGACAGAGCAGCCCGCTCCAGGAAACCCAGACCACCCTGGAGCTATGCAGCCCGAAATTCCGACCTTCTCTATGCATTACTTCAGGGAAACAATAACCTATCAAAATGAATAGAACCCAAACCGACACCCTAAGGGGGCCTATAGTGTGATTACAGAGCAAATGAAAATGCAGTCGGGTGGGGGGAGCGCAAAGCTCTGGTTATTTCCCCGAGGCGTAATTAGGAGTTCAAAGAGTCGGGCGAAGTTGTTCCAGTCGATGGCGTAGCAGTAGCTGTATTTTCGCTCCGCCCAATCACTTTGCGGCTCTGCTACCCTTGTTTTCTATTTAACTGCCGCTTTAATTGACGATCACCGAAAAGCGACAAAAACCTTGCTTCCTGGGCAGTTTCGGGTTTAACAGTGCTCTCCGCGCCTCGTTTACACATTCATGGGCTGGGGGTTTCGCTTCAACAGAGAACGACCGGCGGAACCGGCTGCGCGCCCCTGCCTCCCTCCCGAGCCCGCTGGAGCCACCGCGCAGCCGCGGACAGCGCGACCTCACACCCGGCGGAGCTCGCCCGGCGGACGGAAGCCGGGCAGCCCGCAGCCGCCCAATGGCCGCCGGCCCCACCCCGCCCCCTGGGGCGGGCGCCCGCTTGGAGGCGGGGCCGGGGGCGCGGCGCCGAGGCTCCCGGGTCCCTCCGTCTCCAGCCCCGCCCCCTCCCCGCCCCCGCGGCTCAGGGGAGGGCGGGGGACGCACTCGGGCCTCACCGCCTCCCTCAGCCCCGCGTGCGCGCGCTTGCGCTTGCGCTCGCGCTCGCTCCCCAGCCCGCCCCCAGGCCCGCGGAGTTTCACACAGTGCCGACGCCTACGCCGTGCGCAACGTCCCGGCCGGCGCCACAGCCACGGCGCCGGGGGCGGGGGAGCGCGTGGCTCAGCCAGGGAGCGATGAGCGCGCGCGAGAGCCGCAGACAGCGCGAGACCCGAGGAGGCCGGAAGCGCGCGTGCGCGCCCCCGCCCGCGAGCGGGGAGGCGGAGCCGCAGCCGTCGCGGCAGCAGCTGTAGGAGCCGCTGCAGCTGGGAGAAGCGCCAGAGAGGCCGGGCCTGCTCCGGTCGGACCGGATCCCTCCCCTCCCCCTCCCTCGCTCCCCCTCCCCCAAACCCACTTCCGCAGGTCGCGGCCTTGCCTCCGAAGGAGCAGCGGCGGCCCGGGGCGGCGGTCGGAGGACTACGCACCTGACGGGCCCGCCTCTCGGGCTCCAGCGCGGGACGCTCGCCGGCCGCCGCGGCGGGAAGGGAGGGACCGGCGGCGGGGACCGGAACGTGAATCGCCCCCTCCCCTTCCTCCTCCCTCCCCCCCCCGCGCAAGGCCCCGGATGGAGGCGCCGCGCCTCGCCGCCGCCTGCTCCGGGGGTGGTTTTGTCAGGCGGCCAGAGCCGGCGCCAGGCGCGGTCGCCCCCGCCCCCGGGCGCCCCAGCCCTCGCCTCCCAGACCGGCCGTGGGCCGGGCCCTCCGCCTGCCTTCGCCAGGGCCCGGGCCGCGTCGCGCCGCGCCTTTGTTGCCACCGCCGCGGCCGGAACCGTTGGCGCGGCCGGCGGCCCCCGCCCCCCGCCCGGGCCGGGGCCG
The DNA here is from genome assembly GCA_004026905.1 of Hystrix cristata. Classification (NCBI taxonomy): domain Eukaryota; kingdom Metazoa; phylum Chordata; class Mammalia; order Rodentia; family Hystricidae; genus Hystrix; species Hystrix cristata. The sequence continues at coordinate 14,477 of PVJO010015149.1, read as the reverse complement.
GGGGCGGCACGTGGGCACCGGCCCCGGAGGGCGGCGGTGGACGCTTACCTGTCGCCGAGGCCGCCGCAGCGGGGTGTGAGGAGGCGGCGCGGGGCGCCTCGGCCGTGCTGTCCTCCCCGCCGCTGCCGCCGCCGCCGCCGCCGCCGCCTCTGCTCACTGCTGCTGCCTCTGCCGCCGCGGTCGGTGTCTCCGGCGCGGCGGCGGCGGCGGCGGCGGGGCTTTTCCTGTCCGGTTACGTTAAGGTCACATGACCGAGAGAGCGGAGCGACTAGTGCAAAGAGGCTGCGAGCGGCTCCCGCCGGGGGGAAGAGGCGGCGAGAGAGCAGTGGCGGCAAGAGCCCCTCCGCCCCCCAGCCGCTCCCCTCCCCCTCCGCCTCCCCGCCTCCGCCTCCGCCTCCTGCTGCTCCGCCGCCGCCGCCGCCGCCCGCCGCGCTCCCTGCGCCGCCGCGCCCACCCGCCCGCCGCGGCTCCAGCCGAACTTCTGCGCGCCATGTGCGGTCGCGGCGGGGAAACTTCGCTGCAGCGCCGGGCCGGAGGCTTGAGTCACAGGCCCCGTGTTTACATAGAGCGCTTAGGTAGGACGGAGCCTCCCGGCGCTCAGGGTGACATCCCTCGGGCCGCCACGTTTTGTCCCTTTAACTTCCCCACGTGAGTCCAAGTTTCGGTGTGCACCACGGAGTGGAAGGTAGAACCGGGCAGCGGCTGCAGTTACTGGTACTGAGTCGTGTTGAAGCGGAGATACTCGTCTGCGCTGTGTGGAGGTGGAGGTGCTTCCCCACGAGTTGAGTGTGGTGGAAGATGCTTCTGTGAGGATTTAGTGCAGTGGTTTTTTTGTAACTGGATTTTAATTTATCAAGCATTGTTCCAAATAACTCCAAGTCTGCAGGGCACGTTGTTTAGAGCAGTTTTGATGTTTTGGGTCTTGGTAGGGCGGATTTCAGAGTTGCCATTATATTAGGTTTAGACGTCCTGAAGTATAGTGTAACGTGGAAGCGGATTCCCTATGATCATTCTGAACATTTTAAGTTTACTTTTTTGTTGTTGCCATTTTGGTAGAATTTCCATGTTTTCTTAGGAAGTATACTTTAGTTATTTGATGAGGGGAGTTTTAACGATTTCTTTGTTTTCCGATGTAAGGTTTTTGTTTCGTTCCTGGTGTTAGTAGGGATTGAGGTCAGGGCCTTCAACTACATCCTCAGCCCTTTATAAAAATTTTTAAATTTTAAAGCAGGGTCTCTGCTAAGTTTCCAGGCTAGGGTCGAACTTGGAATTGTCCTCCCTCAGCCTCCTTGAGTGCTGGTGTGCCTCCACACCCAGGTCCATGTGTAGGATTTGATGGATACAGATTGATTCGTAGGGAAATGGAGGCAGACATTTTCAGGTTACTCTTGGTTTTTAAGCACACTAACCTATTTATAAGTACCATGATGTCTAACCCATTTTTTGATTTACACAACCAAGCCCTAGTACCATGCCTGACACAGTTTATAAAACATTTATGGTATGCTTTGTATTTTTAGACGGTTTGACAATAGAGTGCCTCTTCCTGAAAATCTTGAGTTCTTTTTAGCAATCCAGTTGTAGCCACAGCTACTGATGACTAATTCCTACTTTGAAGACAGAATAAGCAGCTATCATGACCCCAAAGTGAACAACAGATTCAGCATATACCTGCCTTGAACTTTCTTGTTCTTTGATCAGTTAGATAAATGACTTGAGTGGTTAAATTGTCTGCCAAATTCTGATCCTGATGTAAATGTTCTAGTGTGCTTCACTAAAGCATCAAAGTTGGCCTTCAACTACAGCTACTAGCATGGAGATTTCTTGGGATGGCTTCTGTTTTCTCTTAATAGGAAAACATGATTTTGATTGTTCTGTAAAGAATCATGGTTAAGGTTAGATTCTTAATTCTTCTGGATTACGAGTCTGAAAACTTCAACTAGAGTACTCATATGAAGAGTGAACTGAATAAAGAGAAACTGCTAGAAGACATGAGGAAAACTAGTACAGTACTGAAGTTTTAGAATGAAGGCATTGGGTAGAAACTTGCCTCTCTGTGTCTAGAGTAATTTGACCCTGAGACAAAATAACGTTATTTTTTTAGATTAGTGAATTAGTTTCTCAGTATTCTACTGTGTATAGGTTTATAGAAATCCTAGGGTAAGCCCTGAAACTGAAGTGCCATTTCTAAAGAACATGCTGTCACGAATATCCTGTTCTGCATAAAAGATGCTGCTTTTGGATTTAGAACTGAGTTGCTTTGTTGCTAATACTCAAGGCACAGGCAGGTGCACTTAACTTTTTGCCAAGTATGCAGATCACTTTGATTTTTGGTCACTGTCATCAAGCCATAGCAGTATAAGGAGAACTATATAGACTTACTCTGTAAAGGTGGGGGAGAAATCAGCTGTTGGAGAGAAAGGTTTAAGTCAGGGTAGGGCCAAGGGAAGCTGTCACTTCTCTAATAAGTCTGATTTAGAGAAAGACACACCTGCTCCGGGTAAGTAATAAAACTGAAGTTAAGTCACTTTTTAGTGTTTATGTACCAGTTTATTTTGGTATTTTGAAAATGTATGTGGCAAACTAAGAGTACAAAAATAACACATTTTACTTCAAAGAAAATCACAGTGCAAACAAATAATCTGAGTGGATTCATCAAAAAAGTTATGCAAAAATATTTTGCCAAGTTTTATGTTGCTAAAAATTTTGATGTGTGTTCTGCTTAGATAAAACCATAAAAATGTGCACTTTCTTGGCTGAAGATAGTTCCAGTGAGACTTGGACCGTGGATAGAAAACAATAGTTCTTTACTAACCCCCCTCCCCCCATTTTGGTGAAAGGTTGCTGGTTGTGTGTGCTCAGGTTAAGGGTGAAATTTCCTTTAACATTGGTAAAAAAAAGTAATAGGAGGAAATAATTGATGTGGTAGAGCTCAAAGCAGCTTTTTCACTGTTTTATTAAGGATGCCCATTCAGTAACTTCTTTTGTTTCTGTTTTTGTTTTTGTTCTTGTTTTTTGAGACAGGGTCTTGCTATGCAATGCAGGCTGGCCTTGAACTCACTGTGTAACCCAGGCTGCCTTGAACTTGCTGCAGTCCTCCTGCCTCAGCTTCCTGAGTGCCTGCAGGCCCAGCTTCAGTAACTTCTTTTTTTTTTTTTTTTGGTGCTGGGGATTGAGCTCAGGGCCTTGTGCTTGCAAGGCAAGCACTTTAACCACTGAGCTCAATCCCCAGCCCAGTAACTTCTTAAAATTAAGAAAATGACATGTTTTTACACGTTAGACTTTTATGAAATCTAGAGCAGGTGACGTGCCCTCCATGTTATATGTCAAGATTGACATATAAATCAGAAAAGATGTATTTTGAGAGTTTCTTACATTTCGTTGGTTTAGTCATAAATTTTATAGAAAATGCTTGTTTGATACCTGGCTGTTACTGAGATCGTAGTCCCTCAAGGAATTCCCTATGCTTTAAGGAGCATTTTGTTTTAAATTTGGTATAGATCTGTAGGTATACACATTTTCTTCCCACTCTTCCTTCCCTTTCTGTCTCTTTCCCTGCCGCCCACTTTATTTTTTGGTTTGTTTTGAGATGGGCATTGCTTTGTAGTTCAGGCTGGCATCAAAATTTTTATTAAAATGGTCATTCTGCCTCAGCCTCCTGAGGACTAGGATATAGGCAGGCATCACTATGCCCAGCCCCTGTAGGTATACATGTTTTCAACTGTGGTTTTAAGCCACACATTTTGTCTTTTTAGTTTAATTATATAGTGCTGGGGATGAGATCTAAGGCCTGACATGTGAAACATTTTTTGTTTTGAGACAGGGTCTTCCTATGTTGCCCAGGCTGGCTTGGAACTCAAAGTCCTGCCTAAACCTCCTGAGCAGCTGGGATTATAGGCATGTGCGACCATGCCTAACCTAAAACACACTTTAACTTGCTGCCTGCCACGCATATATGAAATTGAAATGAAGTTTTCAGGAAGTAGTTTTTATTATGAGTAAAATACTCAACTTTCTTAACTTTTTCTTTTTGAGCAAGGCTGGCCTTGAACTTGCAGATATTCTGTCTCATTGTGGGGTGTGTACCACCATGTGTGAGTTTATTTCCTTTTTGAGACAGGATCTTGCTAGGTTGGCCTTGAATTCATGATCCTCCTGTCTCAGCCTCCTGAGTACCTGGGATTACAGGCACATACCACTGTACCTGGCTAACTGTTACATTTTTTGAAAAATTGATTGGGCAGTCTTAAATTTATTTTATCTACCACAAATGGGCTAGGGCCCACAATCTGAAAAACATTGATGTATTAGTCTTTCTGGTCTTATACATTAACCCGAAACTTAGTGGGTTAAAACAATAAATATGTTTATCTCATTCATTTTCTGTGGGTCAGGAGTGTGGGTGTAGGTAGTGGTAGCTAGGTGTCCCTGGGTCAGGGTTAGGGTTCCGGTCTCTGTGTGGCCAGTCAGTGTCTGCTGATGGCAGATCTCAGTTCTCCGTTGGCTTGCGTGAGTGTTCTCATAAGATGGTGGTACAGTAAGTAGTTGGGTTCCCCTGGAGCAAGTGATCCAAGCAAGAGCAAAGAGGAAGCCACACGCCATCACTAATGCCATGTTATAGCAAAAGCAAAGCACCGAGTCCAGCCTGATCTCAAGAGGGAATGGAAATTAAGCTCCACCTCTTCAAGGAAGCAGTATCAAAGAATTTATGGACATAGTTTAATAACCACCTAAATTCTATATTTTTCCATTTTACGGATGGATTAGGATTGAACCAGAATCCTTGCTAAGTCAATCCGTAAGTAATTAGCAGTTTTTTCTCTCCCAGTGTACCTAGTCTTACTCTTTTTTTTTTTAATGTAGAACTTATTTCCTAAAGAATGTAAAATAAACTGCAAGTCTTTGTGGCTTTTCCCTGTTCCCTTTTACTAAAAGTGGGCTCTCCCTATCCTTGCAGCTCTAGTAGGCCACACAGAAGGTGAGAGGCAGAGCAGGGTGATCTCACCCCTTTCTTAACCTTACAGACTCCAGTTAATTAACTGGCCTAAGGCCACTTAGTATAGGAAGATTTCTCAGATTTTCTCTGACTTTTGTCCTGAATAATCTCTCTGCTGATAAAAGATGAGAAAATGCGTTGGTGAATTTTTTAAAAACTCTCTTTAAAGAAGTTTTAATATTGTCTTAGTCTTCCAGTCTGTAGGCACCAGAGGATGCTTGATGTCTGGGCTTACAGAGTCCTCATACTACTAGCCCCGTTCCTGACCAGCTGATTTTTAGAGGAATCAGAAAATGTACTTATGAAATGAATTCAAACTACTTCAAATAACTCCCAGTAACTTCCTGTCTACTGAGTATGAGACAGTACTGTGCAAGTTAATTCCAGTTAGCACATTTTAAGAATTTAAGAGGGGCTGGAGATTTAGCTCAAGTGGTAGAGCACTTGCCTAGCAAGCACAAGGCCCTGAGTTGGATCCCCAGCACCAAAAAAAAAAAAAAAAAGAATTTAAGAGATGAGGCTGTGACGACGTAAAGAGGTGGCGCATGCCTATATTCCCAGCACTTGGGAGGCTGAGGCAGGAGGATTGCAGCAAGTTTGAGGCCAGCCTTGACTATATGCAGTAGTGAGTTCAAGACCAAGCCTGAACTACATAGTGAGACCCTGTCTCAAAAAAAAAAAAAAAGACTTAATTGAAAAGAAAACTACACTATACCTTGATGTTGGGAAATTTTCAGTAAACTTTGGATTTGGAAAGAATTTCCCTAAGACTTGTTTTAGTGTAATGGTACAAGGAATAGGTTGTTATTTGTGCTATTGATACTGTGAATAAAGCCAGGATAAATTTCCAAGACTTTTTTCCCCTAATCCATTAACCTTTTCTGAGTTAATAGTGTGTATAAAAAGTTAACACTTACTTGCTATTGTAGAATGGGATAAGCCAGGCTTGGTGCACTCAGGGGGCTGATAGCTCGCTGTTACTCAAGGGGCTGAGGCAGGAGTATTGCTATGAGTTTGAGGTCAACCTGGGCTAGTGAGTTCAAGGCTAGGCCACCCTGAACTACATAGCAAGATCTCATCTCAAAAAACCAACAACAGAAAGAATGGGATAATGGCTACTTTTTTCCTTAAAACATTGCCTGGGTTTTGTTATTACCATGATTCTGACAGTTCCTGTTCTTACTGAAAGCACTATCTATCCACACTTACATTGGTTTCTCCTTTTATTTATTTACTTATTTTGGTTTATGTAGCACTTTCACTCTTCACCCCCCTTGTAAAATTGAGTAAACTTTTGTGCACTGCTGATACTTAAGAGTTTGGAATAGTGAGTTGAATTTGCAGTAGAAAGACCTGAGATAATGATTTTTCTCATTAGAGCTGAGTGAAAAAATGATTGTTGTTGGGGAAGGCCTCTTGGTGTAGGTGGCAGGTGCTGGTGGTGTATCTGAATAAGAACTGACTGTTCTTAAGGCGGTCACAGTCCAGTAGGGGAGAAAAATGGGAGATGGTTAACTTATAGATGGGTGTATTCCATAGATGTGTAAAGTTCTCTGTAGTGTAGGGGGAGATGAAGTTGATCTTTTGTTTTGTTTTTTTTTTGTTGCCGAGGATCGAACTCGGATCCTTGCACTTGCTAGGCAAGCATTCTAACCACGGAGCTAAATCCCCAGCCCCAAAGTTGATCTTTAAACTGAATCTTGAAGGTGTTTAAAAAGATGTTGAGGGTGTGTATTTCTTAGGTTTATTCCTTCATTAAACATCTACCTTGAGTTTTTCCTTGGTTGTTGCTGAGTTACCATCGTAATAATTTGTTTCTGTGGCACGTTTGTGTTTTTCTAGGACGTGTGGTCTAATTCAGTAGCTACTAACTGCTTGAGGCTATGTAGATTAAGGACACACTAGCCACAAGCAGCTAGAGGCTACCAGGCTAACACAGTGAACATATATCAGAAACCTTTCTGTTGCAGAAAATTTGTTGGACAGGGCTGTTCTGGAGTCATGTTTTGCTTATTTACATACTGCCACATCATCTGTACTGTGTTGAGTTAGGAATAGAATAAAGGAATATAGTAGCTTCCTTATACTATCATTGGGAGAGACAGTAGTTGGTGTTTATGAACAGAAGGGAGCCAGTGTAGTATATTACAGTGACCAAGAATATAGGCTTTAGCTGAACCTGTTGGTGCATGCCTGAAATCTCAGTGGGAGGCTGAGGCAAGAAGATTGCAAGTTTGAGCCTAGCCTGGGCAATTTAGCAACTTGGTGAGACCCTGATTCAAAATAAAACATGTAAGGTTGAGGATGTAGCTCAGTGTGTGAAGATGGTGTGTTTAATCCCTGTTTGCCCCTCCCCCCCAAAAGTCTCATAGGATTGATTGTAAAATAAGTTAGTGTAAGGGAGCTGAACAAACGGTAGGATCATTAATACATTTTTGAGATGACAGTAATTTTAAAACAGTTTAGACATACACAGTAAAATTGACTTTTCTTTCGACATTTCTATACATTTTAACACAGTGTACATTCGTGTAATGTACCAGGATACAGGACAGGCCTTCTTTCCACCCCAGCCTCCTTCCGTCTTTTGTACTACAGTTTTGAATTTTATAGCATATAAATAAAATTATAAGATTTGTAACCTTTTTAGGCTACTTGTTTTCAGCCAAGTTGAGTGAAAGATTAATAGTTCACAACTGATTTTACTTTATTTTTTCAGTTTTTCTCTCAGTACATGTTTGCATTCCATGAGTACATTCCTTGTGGGGCATTGGTACATGTACATAACCCACCTTAATAATTTTTTTTATACCCTTTCTCTCCCCGCTCCATCTTTTTTTTTTTTTAATTTTTTTTTTCGCTCCATCTTTTTAATACCTTTCTCACTTGAGAAAGATTTCCCGCCCTACTTGATATTTTTCTTTATTTTGTACAATGCTAGAGATTGAACTCATGGCCAGATACTTGCTAGGCAGGTGTTCTGCCATCTATGGCCCTAGCTCTGACAGCTGATTTTGGGGGTGGACTACTGGCGATTAAATTCAGGGCCCTCACACTGAGCTATATCCCTAGCCCTTTCTCTCTTATTTTTGAAAATTTTGAGACAGTCTTGCTAGGTCACTGAAGTTGCACAGGCTGGGGTCAAACTTGTGATCCTCTTCTTCTTAGTCTCCCAGAGTATGGGGATCATAGGCATGTGCCACTGGGTGGATTTAAATGATTAGAGTAATAGGGGTGAATTATCGATGGCCCTTGACTCGGTGTGATTTGACTGAGAATTTTTCTTCTCATGATGAAACTGCACTTGAAATTTTGAACGTTGTCATTTTCCTGGGCTGGGGATATATTGTACCGTGATCCTCTATTGAGGGTGGGCCGGACAGTCACAGGGATGAACAGTTGATAAGCCAATGTGCTATGTTGCTAGGCTATGATGTTTGATAGGTTAGGCATATAAAATGCATTTTGACTTAAGATACTTTCAATTTGCAATGAGTTTATTGGGGTTTAACCCCCACTGTAAATTGAGGAACATCTGAATTTTCCCTAATAACAACTATGTATGATATGAACACCCCTCACCCTTTGTTTTTACAGTACTAGGGATTGAACTCAGGGCTTTCTCCCTGAGCTGTGTCCCTAGCTCTTTTTATTTTTTTAGTCAGGGTCTCACTAGTGTAGAATTTGGAACCCCTCCTGTTTAAATCTCCCAGAGCCAAGGTTGGGATTATTGGTATGTACCACCACACCTGGCCTTCAGCATGCTTTCCTTTATGAAACTGGTTGGTGGTAGGAGAGGCTCTTGTTTTTAGTAACCAGTTCATACTAAAAATCTGTAGAGTTGCAGCCAAGTGTTGGCATTGAAAACATTAGCATCTAAAATGAAAATTAGGAGGACCAATCCTGGTTTGCCCAGGAAAACCCCAAGTCCTGGCAAAACCAGGATGGTTTGGTCACTCTGAAAAGGGACACAAAATTAGAGGAGTCTGGCTCATCAGGTTTCAGTGGTGAGCCATTGGGCAAGTATTTCAACTAATCTTAATTGCTATCAGGGTGCTTGGAGTCAGACTATCTCATGTAACCAGAATCCTTTTACTGCATGAGGCCTTTTAGATTAAGATCAACATTTTGAATTTAAGATTTTATTGCAAGTAGTTAGATTTGAGTGGAATTACATCATTTTCTTTAATTTACTGATTTCTAATTCTTTACTTGATAAGACCAAGAAGCAGTCTAATCCATCTTTTATATTAGCAGTATTTTAAAAATTTGTTAATTAAGCAAATTGGAAGCCAAGAGAAAACTCAAGTTCATACTTAATGAGAAATCTATTCCTGTTTTGAGTTTTAAAATTCAGATGGTACTGTCTAATCCTCAAGTAAGTTTTAAGTATCAACTGTGTCACTTTTCCCAGTCTGTGTCACTTTTTCCCGCTTTTCGATATGGTGTTCCCACTGTTGCTCAGGGTGGTTTTAAACTCCTAGGGTCAGGTGATCTGTCTGCTACAGGACAGGTGCACATCACCACACCAGGTTCTTTCCCAACTTTTCAGATTAGCTCTTTTGTATTTACTTACTGAGTATCTGTGTCTATAAGCAGATTGCATAGGGAATCAGTTGTTGACCTGTCTTCCCATTTGCTTTCATTTAGACTGACCTTTGTGAAAGCAGGAACTTCTCATTTTGGTTGAAGCGAATCAAAGCATGAATTATTTGAGTAGGTTTTACAGTGTTCCATGGTTCCCAGGTTATTTTATTTCATGTATGTGTGTATGTTTTTGGTTTTTTGAGACAAGGAAGGTCTCATCATGTAGTTCAGGCTGGCCTTGAGCTCAGTACTGCATGTAGTCAAGGCTGGCCCTGAACTCAGAGCAATCCTCCTGCCTCAGCCTCCCAAACACTGGACTTGCAGATGTGTGCCCCCATACCTGGCTTGCCAGGTTACTGTATTGTAACACTGTAGGAAATGTTGAAACATTCATTTTTTAAAGAAGCATTTAAATCCATGTTTTATTTTGTGCAGAGAGAGTGAAAAATGTGGCTTTTAAAATTGTTTTGTTAATCCTCTGTGAGGAAAGGGAATTTAGAATAGTGACCTCAAGTCTTCCTTAAATATGGCAGTTTAGAGCTAGTGAAGAGCTGAAAGTGAATAGATTGGGATTGGAGGTATTTGGGAAACTCCTACTTCTCATCCATATCAGTACCTCCCAGCAAATGCACTTTGTAGAGCAGGGTATGAAGAGATTGGGTTTGGGAAAGAAAGGAGGACTGAATCAATCACTTGAGATTTAGAAGCTGGGAAGCAAGAGGGCTGCTCAAGAATTGTTTAATTTTTTTAAGTAATTAATTAATTAATTTTTTGGTGCTAGGGATTGAAGTCAGGGCCTTGCACTTGCTAGGCAAACATGCTAACCACTAAGCTAAGTCCCCAGCCTTAGGAATAGTTGAAAACCTGTGTAACCAAGTGCAGACCTGTAGGCTCCAAGTTAGGTTCTCAGAGTTTGGAGCATAAGAATCTCCTGGAGAGTTGTGGGAAACTCAGTTGCCTGCTGCGGCCCCAGCGCTTCTGATTTAGTAGATGTGGCGCACTGGTGTGTGTTGTGGACAGTCTGAGTGTTTGCTAAGACAGTTTGTCTGAGGACCGTACATTGGAAACTGCTGTAAGTGGCAGAAAGACAAGATAGTAATTTAAAATAGCTGAATACAGTTTGCGAAAAAAATGATAAAACTAGTTTTTTTTTTTTGTTTTTTAGTGGTGAGTGGAGCAGGGATTGAGCCCAGGGCTTTTGCACAGAGCTGCATCCTCAGCCCCTTTTTGAGACAGGGTCTTATTGTCACTGAGTTGCCCAGGCTGGGCTAGAATTTGTATTCCTCCTGCCTCAGCCTCCTAGACTGCTGGGATTACAGGCATGTGGCACCAGCCTGGCTTGCATTGATTTTTATATATCAAAAAAGTTCTCCTCTGGCTGCTGTGGTTGTCCAGGAAAGGACCCCAGAAGGCAGCTAGCTGCCTGGTATTTGTATAATGTGTAATTTTAAAATTTTTTTTTTTTTTAAGAAATTTTTGGAGTCTGCTCATTTTAAACTGGAAATACTGCTTTATATTTAAGTGAACTACTCCATGATGGATAATTCAGTAACATGTATCTTTTAAGTTTTAAGACATGATACTTAAAAGATTCAGAGCGGGACACCTGGAAGTTTGGTTCAGCTTCCAAATTGAAGAATTTTTATCTAGATGGAGTGTAGTATTAGTAAACATTCTTAGAATTTCACATATTCCACCAATCTTCACAGTAGCCTTATCTGGTTACTATTAAACCCATTTTATAGATGAGAAACCCAAGGTTGAGAAGTCCAGTTATTTGCTTAAGGTAACGGACAGTTACACAGCCATTAGTGGTCATAAAGCAAGAATTCAAATCTAGGTTAGTCTTAACCGCTGGATTTTCATGTGTGGTGGTAATTTGATACCACTTTGGTGGAGAGAACTTTGAGAGCAAATGGAGAAATGTGCGTACTTTAAATTCCAAATATTTTGGTGTAATTTCTTGATGATTTTGGTAAGAGAGATGGTGATACTGAACATTTTTTGCTTGTTTTATAAATTTTTAGAACTTTCTTTGAATTTTAATAAATACTTGAAGTGTAATTTCCAATGTATTGACATACTGATACCTTACAGTGTTAAACCACCTTTAAGTCTTTATATCTAGTGGAATGTTTACCATAATGAGTTGATGTCTACCACAATCTACTTAATTTTCACACTTAATATTATTCTTTTCTTCTTGACAATGTATTTGTATTACATTTCCCCCCACAAAATTTTGTTCTGATATAAATAAATATTTATGAGAATCTGCTTTTGATTGTTCTTTCATTCTTTGCAGCGTATTTGTATATAAGTTGAAATATTTTTAATTTGCTGTGTAGCTGTAAGGCACGAGATGCTCATGGATTTCTGGATTATTAAAATGGGTAGCACCCAGCAGTGATCCCAGCTACTTGAGAGGCTGAGGCAGGGGAGATAGCAAATTTGAAGCCTGCCATTGCTAACTTAGTGAGACCCTGTCTCAAAATAAAGGGCTGGGATGTAGCTGAGTGGTGCAGCACATAGCTAACCTGTGCACGCCTGTGTTCAGTCCCTAGTAACACACAAAAAATTATCTCTTACACAGCAAACTGTACATATTTACACATACTTGGTATATGATTTTCTTAGAAATATACTGCTTCAGAAGATGGGGACAAATTAATGGCCTTCATTCAAGGAGTTGTTTTTAATTGAATGGTCTTTAAAAAATTACCCCCTGGGTGTGGCTTCCCAAGGTTTTAAAAATATTTAAAGACCTAAATAATAGTAAACCAAGCTTCAGGATAGGTAAAAGAGATCCTCTAAAATGTAAAGTGAGAGGAAGATGGGGGGGGTAGGAGAACAGGGTTGATCCACTAGTCGCAGGCATTTGTGTACACAGGGATGCAGATTTTAGGAAGTGACATGGAACTTTATCTAAAAACAATTCAACTACTTCCTACATCCTCCTTGGGGAATTTTTGGGTACCTCTGGTGGAAAAGCACCTACTCAAGAAACTGCTGAGAGAGATGCACTATTACAGCAAATAAACACATGCCCATCAGTAAAGGTACAGATGAATGTTTTCTCTTGGAATACTGTATAGCAGTTAAAGTGTAAAATGATAGCACCCCATTTTAGAACAAAGTAATACTGCATGAATAATAAGTATGAAAAAGGAACTTCCAAGTTTATCCTGGTGAGTACTAACAGTAAGGAGATTTAGGTATAAAAATTACAAAAGTAAGATTTGCTTTTTTTAAAAAGTTAATTCAGGATGGTAAGTACATAAGTTAAATTGTGCTAATATTTTTGAATTTCCCCAAAGTATCTGTGAAATGAAAATAAATACATCTGTGGGGAAGATAATGGGACTTACTTGGTGGTAAAAGGATAAAGTATTGATTAACAGAAGTACCAGTGAGCAGTCATACATTAGGGCATCTAAAATAGGTAAATCAAATTTATTTCTGCCATCAAAAGCCTGTCTTGATATTGTATATATTGATTCCAACACTTCTAAGTTCCTCTGTGGTTCTCTTAGCCACTTTCCACAGAATAGGTTAAGGATAACCTTTGCCTAGGTTTCCTACACAGTAAGGTTACCCAGAGTTTTTTTTACTAACATAAACATTTTACAGGGCTGGGGTTAGGTTAGAGTGCTTGCCTAGCAAGCAAAAGGCCCTGAGTTCGAATTTCAGCAACCTCCCCCCTCCGCCGAAATTTTTACTTTTGAACTATCAGTGATACAGATCCAAACACTAGATTCTTTATAATTTTTATTTAAGTAACAATATTTAGGAGCTGAAAAAGACCATTACAACTATTTCTTGATTTAAAAAAAAAATATGTATTAAGAGATCACACAATAGTGAACATTGAGTTTTGATTGTAGATGTTGACATCTCCCGTAGTGATACTTCTGGTTATCACATGATCAGAAGAACACTCGTCCCAGCTCAAACATTACCTTAGGATGATACAAAGAATTATTAATTTCATGGCACAGAAATCACTGATTAAAACGACTTCCAGGGTGGTGATTAATGAGCTGCAAACCTGACACACAGGTAGGTATTTGATGGGATGTTGGGCTATGATTTACAGCTGGGACTTCAAATGCTATCTTTAAAATGTGAAACCTTTCAAAAGTTGTATTTAATGCAATGGCAGAACAGTTATTTGGGGTTGGGGATTTAGCTCAGTGGTAGAGTACTTGGCCTAGTGCTCAAGTACAAGGCCCTGAGTTTGATCCCCAGCACCCCCCTCAAAAACCACCAAACAAAAAAAGAGTTACTTGATACAACCTGACTTCCAAACAGACTTGGTCATTAGAAGAATGTCATCCTCTTTCCTGCTACAGTTTTATATCACAGGTTGTCTCTGTTTGTAAAAAGGTGGTAAATGACTGCAGTCCAGTGTCTGTACCCACCTCGATGGTGATGAGGATGACGATCATCCACTCCAGGCGGAGGGCCCTCTTCTCATTCAGGTGATTCCGCATTAGATCGGTCAGTTCCATGCAGTGCTGGAGCTTCTCATTCATGACCTGTAGTAGGAGCAAGATCTTAGTATGTATTCAAACAGTTCACCTGAGAACACTGGTAATTTGGTCACATGCTTCAAAGTTCTACAGGCATGAAGAGTGAAAGTCATCTTTCGAACTCTGTTCTTCAAAGGCTACCAGCCATTGTCTGCTTTGTAGTGAATCCACCCAGAGCCATTTTCTAATGCAGATTTAACCACTTTGCGCGCTAAGATGTTAATAAAACATTTAAAAATAAGGTTTTTTTCAATGCTAGTTTCTTGGGGCTGGGGATTTAGCTCAGTGGTTATTTAGACTGCTTGTATACCAAGCGCAAGGCCCTGAGTTTGATCCCTGGCACCAAAAGAAAAAAAAAAAAA
>PVJO010015148.1:0-45973 GCA_004026905.1 Hystrix cristata | reverse complement strand
TTTTTATAGCAGAGTAGTATTCCATTGTGCATACATACCTTCTTTGTCCATTTATCTGTTAATGAACATACAAATTGTTTCCAGGATTTAGCTATTATGAACTGTACTGCTATAAGCATTGGTAGGCATGTATTGCTGGAATACAGTCACTTTAGCTCTTTTGAGAAAATACTTAGAAGGGGAATAGCTGGGTCAAATAAAATTTCTGTTTTTAGTTTTTGAGAAATCTCTATACTGATTTCCATAAAGGCTATACTAGTTTACATTCCTACCAACAAAGTAGGAGAGATCCTTTTACACCACAGCCAGGTCAGCATTTGTTATTATTTGATTTTTTAATGATAGCCATTCTTTCTGGTATAAGATGAAATCTTAGTGTTACTTTCATTTGAATTTCTCTAATGGCCAGGGATGTTGCACTTCTTTTCATTTAAGAAGTTAGCCCTTGCACCCTGGTTACTTTCACTTTCAAATTTTATTTTCTTTATTTCATGAAATTGCAGAAAGCTCTGCTGATTTTTCTATCATTTTACCAGCAAGTTCTCTAATTCTGTTTCTCACTCCGGACTAAGAATCATGAAATGGCTTGAACTTATGGATAAGCAGCTCAGTGCACATTGGTTTCCTCATTCCCAGGATCTTAGTCACACTAACCCCCTTATCTAACCCTGGCAGTAATTTGATGCTTTCGGACGGATAAATGATGTTTGTATTTTATCTGGATTTTGTCATTTGGGTGGTAATGTGGGCACAAAAGTATATACAGGCCAGTGGCACTTATGCAAATAAAATCCCCTATCACATGATCTTGTAGTAATGCAAAAATATATCTTAGCCATTTATCTGTTGTTCCAGGTACCTACCAATATATTACAATATGAAATGTCTTAGAATCAGAACATTTATCTACTTTTGCTCTTAAACCTACAAGTTGGGAGTACTTGAAATGGACAGCTGATCTCTGAATGAAGCTTCAAATTGACAGCTGGAAAAAAGTAAATGATACTGGGGGAAGAGGAGTGGTGAGCAGACTGAAAATCTTGTACAGTAATTAGGAAATGCCTCGACAAAATGCCAAAATGATCACATGTGAACATAAACCCACGTGAAGACTTCTAAGATCTGACAGAGGAACATGACAGAAAATGACAATTTACTGGAGGGAAATGTTAGAGGAGCTGCTAAATGGCCTCTTTGCCTGAATCAAGTAAGTGAAGTTATGAGTGGAAAAGGTCAATAATATTTGCGACACTGAGCATATAATATCTAAAAGGTTTTCTTAAGGAATTTGGGCTTTACTTTGTATACTGAGATAACATGGGTGGATTTTAGGTGAAAGAGTAATGGGTTCTTATTAATGCTTATTAAAGATCATTTTGGCTGATGTGTGAATTGAATAGAAGATGGCAAGACAGGGAATTTAGAAGGTAGAGATGACGTTACCTTGGACTTGGAAGACAGCAAGAGAAGGAATTGCTGAAGAGCAGATGTATTCAGAATATATTTTGAAGGTAAAGCACATGACTGGCCAGTAAGATGAATGGACAGGGAAGAAATTTGTGATTTTTTTAAAATCTCAGCAACAAGGTGAATTGCAGTGCTTTTTAATAAGGTAGAGAAGAATAGGGAAGGCCAGGCAGGCTGGAATGTACTGTAATTTAAGAGGACTTAAGCATGTGAAGTCTGAGCTTCCTTCCTATGAAGCATCTGCACAACATGACAGTAGCTGGGCACGTGAACAGAATTCCAAGGACTGACCAAGAGCAAGACTACAAAGTTGGAAGCCTTCTACATATACATGATATTGAGAGTCTTTGGACTGGATAAAAATCACCAAAGGAATGAAAATAAAAGTTATAAACATAATTTTTAATTCATTAAAATGGAAAGAACCACTTTAGATTACAATGGTTCTTTGGGAATAAAGCTTAGAAGGAAAGAATTTTGATGATATAAGTACTATAAATTCTCAAAATATTATACTGATTATTGTCCTCAAAAATAAGGAAATGAAGACAAAATATTACTGTCCTGAGACTCCAGATGAGTAATGAACAAAATGCAAAATAGGAAACAATATAATTGTAAAAACATCTCCTTTAGATTCCATCAGGCTCTTCCTCCTATTTTATTTATTCAAATGGAGCAGAAAGCTTACAAAAATATCCAATTTGCAAGAGAACTGGGATGTTCATGGATAAATAATATCATTAATTTATTCTATAAAATATAATATGAAATAGGAAAATTTCTTATTCACAAGAAGTACATAAACAAGAGAAAGCGAACATCTTAAAAGACACTCAGCTTCATTTGTAATCAAGAAAATAAAAATTAAAACAACACTGTGATAACATATCATATTCATTTAATTGAAATGAAATAAAAATGTTTATAATGCTATTTTCTAGCAACTAGGAAAAACACAATTAGCATATAGTGTTGGTGTGTTGGTGGGAGTAAAGTTGATATAATATTAGTGAGAACAAGTTTACTCAGTGTTTAGCAAAATTTAAAATGTGTATGTCTATACTCCACAATTCTAATTTTGAGTGCATTTCCTGGAGGAAATTTTTCCATGTGCACAAAGAGAAATATTAAAGAATATTCAGGGAAGAATTATTTGTAATAATGAAAAATTGGGAAAAGCTGAAATTATGGTGCTTATAGGAATGGATGTATGAAATGTGCTATATTCAAACTACAGAAGATGATGAAATAATCAAAGCAATATGGTATTAATGTAATGATTTGACAACTATCCCTTTGAAGGAATAAAACAGGATACAGAAAAATGTACATAGTAATTTCACATTTATGAAAAATTTTATATAACATAAAATCATATTATTTGTGGATATCTAGATAAATATAAAAATATAAAACACTTAGAAAGATTCACACTAAATTTAATATAGTAGATGACTCTACTGTAGACAAGTATGAAAGAGGGACTGTAATCCATTTTACTAATTCATAAAATTAAAGAACATACATATTAAGCCATTAAAATTACACACATATGAATGTTGATTACACGTGTCTTTGACATTATTCTCTGTACTTTTCTGTATTTTCTCTTTCTTAAAGAAAAAGGAATCAAAACTAGATGAAGGAATATTAAGAGCGCATCCCAAAAAATATTTCTATTAGTAAAAACACAAGAAGAAAAAGTATAGAAGGTAATTAAAATTGAGTTAGTTGGGGTTATTTGGGGTTTTGTGCTTAAGGATTAGCATTCTGAAGTCAAACTTGTCACTTTTCCATTCCTGTTTCTTCTACAATTCAAAGGATCTTTAAAAACCAGAATGTTGGCATTGTTTTTAATTCATTAAAGTGAAAGGAAACATTTTAGGTCACTACAGTTTTTTGAGAATAAATCTTGGAAGGAAAAATTGTGATGATAGACGTACTACGCTATATTATTATAATACCGATTCTCTGCTATCTTAATTACATTATGTTTACCTTTCATCTGGTTGAGAACTTTGATGTCTATAGTTTCGAAATTCATCAGACATACTAATGCTGAATAAGGGACAGGACATATTTGGTATCTCTACTATAAAGAAGTTATGGGCTCTCAGGTATTTCAAGATAGTTTTGGTGTCTCTAGAGGTTGCCTGTAACAAGACGCCCAACATCCTCAAGAGATATGATGACCACTTTAAGACTCACCTGTATATGAGGCTGTTTCATCTCTAAAAACAAAACAGCATATCCAAGTTATATCTGATGTTCCATTCAGGTTTCCAGTTTGGGGGAGGACTTGCTTCAACGTGCTCACCCCAACCACCTCTTTTTGAAAGTACAGGTAGTTTGCGTTGGTATCAACATAACCCATCAAACAGCCAGCTGTGCCCCATAAAAAATTATTCTGGTTTTATCCAGAAGTTGTGTGTGTGTGCGTGTGCGTGTGCGTGTGCGTGTGCGTGTGTGTGTGTGTGTGTGTAAGAAGGGGGTGGGGGGAGGGAGACAGAGACAGAGACAGAGAGACAGAGCAATAGCCACAGAATTTGCAAGAAGTAATGAATAGGGGGAAGTGGTCACCCTTCTGAAGTCTAATTTTATTATGGTTTGCAAGGCAGTCAGGACACTTGGAGCATTAAAAGTATTCATTGATAAAGTAAGAGGAAATTTAGTAAAGAAAACTGGACATTTTAAACTACAAGACTGCCTTCATGTACAGCGTGTTTGTTTACACAAGCTGAAAGAACTGATAGTCCCAGGGCTCTGACTCATGATAACATCGATTGGAGAGAGGATGAGTCACCCAAGATATACAGTTTCCTTAAATCAAAATCTTTCTGTCTCTCAAGGATACTGGTGTGCCCCTCCATATATTGCAAAGCCGTAGCTTTCTTGAGTGTCCTCTGAATATAAAGTGCTTTCAATGCCAAGGGCTCCGAATTCCTTTTGGTTCCAAAACCAATGAAAGAAGGCAGGGTAAAAATATCATAAGACCAAGTCCCCTAATTTACCATTGCAGAGCCACTACAACAATCATTTCTAGCTTTAATATCCTTAGATGCTAAGAAAATCATCCAAGCAGAATTTCCCTATTCCCATCTCTGCTCATTAAACTTATAAGAAATCAGAATTGTGATTTATTTGACTTATGATTCCCATCTCTGACTACCTGGCAGATATATATCTATATGACTGGGATGGGCTATAGTTTAGATCTTAAATGGCCCCCAGAGGCCCATGTGTTAAAGGCTTGGTCCCCAGCTTAGTGCTGTTGAAAAGTGGTGTAAATTTAAACAGGTGGGGCCTACAGACAGAGCCCATGGAGGGAATGTGAGACCTCAGACCATTTCCCTCTCTCTCTCTCTCTCTCTCTCTCTCTCTCTCTCTCCCCTTAAGTTTCCAACCATGAATCAAGCAGTTTTGTTTTCTTGGCCCACCATGCATTCCCCACAATGATGTACCTCATCATGGGACCAAAAGAAAATGGGCCAATCAAAAATGGACCAATCCATCATGGACTGAAACCTCCAAAACTATGAGCCAAAATGGTTTTTTTCACTCTGTCAGTTGATTATCTCAGGTATTTGTTATACTAGCAAAATGTTGCCAAACACATTCACATATATGAGTATGTATGCATGCATGTGTATGTGTGGGTATTTGAGTACATATTCATGTGTGTATGTATACAAGTGTGTATGTATGTATTTGCTTTGCATATGTGTCTGTTTATATGTATGCACCTGTATATGTGTGTGTTTAAGAGGAAAGAGTTGGTAATGCAGGAATCTAGTGTTGCAAAAAATCTTTTCCATTTTTCTAGCATTGTGAGACTCAGGTGCACCCTGGGGACTTTCCTGGTAGATGCTAGTTGCGGCTGTCCTTCCTATCACTGCAAAGGCTTGTGGACAGGACATTCTTTACCACACTGTACTCATTGATGTGTTCTTGACTAGGGGAATTTGGTTTCTGTGCTGGCAAATGCAAGAGTTATACTTAAGGAAACTAAAATACCATAAAAATTAGAGTTAACATTTGTGTAATGCCTCTTAGTTTGCCAAAGCTCTTCCACAAAGATGAATTTATTTATTTCTTGAAACAACTCTGTTCCTATATTAACACCCTTCTTATAGAAGAGAAAATTAAGACCTAGAAATAAGTGGCTTGTTCATCTCACTACAGCTAGAGTTACAGTGAGAGAACAAACTGGAGGTCTAATGACATTTGGGCCCAGAATGACAAAGCCCCCATTATGCCAGAGGAACAATAGCTTGAAGAGATTCAGCACTGACAACTAGGATCTCTCGAAACAGATCTTGCCCTGCCTGCACTTTTTAATGCATGAAGACCTTCTCATATAATTTAGTTATAGATTCAGCTTTAAAAATAAAAATATAATAAACACCAATGGGTCATTGGAAACACTACGCTCTGCTGAACTGTACAAGATGAAATGTGGGCCTTCAGAATATGCAGGATTTGAGAAGTCTTCTGACCATGCAAGTTGACAGGTTAGAAGGTACAAGACAAGTCCGACTTGGAATCTTTAAGGAAGTGGATGACAATATGACAGGAAAGAGTCTATACTATCGTACCAAACAATCTCAGAGTCCAGGACCTCACAAAAACAATTTGACAAGTAAATTTAATTGTCATATTTAAGTTAACCCCTTGTTAACTGGATACCCAAATCCAGGAAGGAATAGAGAATATTTGTGAAAATTAATAAAGATTTTCCACAGAATTGTTTTTCCTCACTTTTTGTTCCCTTGTCTTGTCATTAGCACTTACCTATGTAACAGTATTTTTTTATTTATTTTTTTAATTTTTACCAAGAACATGTATTGGTACATTGTATACATAATGATCATAATCAACAAGGTTATTTTGTACCTGTACATGATACATCTTGGTTTTCCCCCCTCTTCCCCCCTTCCCCTCCCCTCTCTTCTTGCAAATAGGGAGGGGTGGGTGAATAGAAGAGAGTGTAACAGTATTTTTAAAGAACTTAAAAACAGTTGGGGCTGGGAGTTAGCTCAGTGGTTAAAGTGCTTGCCTTGAAACACAAGGACCCAAGTTCGATCCCCAGCACCAAAAAAAAAAAAAAAACCAGATGGAAATTCAAGAGATACTCATTTACCATCGTGGGATTTCCTTCAGCAGAGCCATCAGCCAGACAGCCTGCCCGGTGTGGTACCTTCCAAAGAACGAATACTCCTTGAAATTGTTTTTCACACTGAGCCAGGGAGGAGGCCACATTGTTATACATTTTATTGAGGGCTTGGGCTGAGCCCAATTCCCCTGCCTTGTGTACCGACCACACTTTATAGACAGACAGAAACCAGTATTTATGGGATACCTAAACCCAGTGTGTCTACCTGGCTTATATCTATTTCATTCACTTCTCATACCAGCCAAAAAGAATAACTTTCATCTTATTTATGTAGTTGTGTTAATAATCTTATACAACGTATTCAAAACCAGAAGGTCAGTGTTAGACCTAACACTTGAACTTTAGAGGACTAAAATTAATAGCCAAGTTATATACATTATACTACATTTTAATGTGAAAGGGCAAGAAAGTTTTTCCCTATAAATAATGGTGTCAGAAAGGATAACCTGTACCTTTTTTGAGCAATACTTCTACCTATAGACCAAAATGATTATTGTCTTTAATCTAAAATATGACTCTTTTATAATCCTATAACTTCAGCAGAAATAAGCACATTTCCTTAGCATTACCCACACATTCCTCTAGAGATGGATTTTAAATTACCTAAAGAAAAAGAAAAGATATTTAAGGGCACACTACTTGAAATTAAAGGAAATATAAATGGCTAATTTTGCTACAATATGGTCAGTCTGCACAGTTTGCTGTAAGAAAAGCAGAGAGATATCTAAAATCTACCCCAAGATTGATGCCTCCCTCAGTTAAAGACAATATTGTTTTTCCAAGAACCACACTTCATAATGTGGTCTTACTAGCATTAGCCAGTTCCAGGGGACCAACTACAGTAAATGGATCAATGGTCTGATGCTATTAGGCAACGCCTATGAAGAAAAGAAAAAGCCTACAGAGTCTCCTTGGCAAGAAGACATCAATGTTAGATGTTCTCCAAGAAGACCTCCCAAGAGGAGTGGCTACAACGGCCTGATCAATAAAGCATTAAACAAGGGTAAATGTACCAACTCTGCAAACAATACACAGCTCTGAATCATCTATACCCCCTCAAAAGGAAGCAAAATGTAGACTGCTTTCAGAATGGAAGTTTTAATCAGCTTGAACCAATCTTAATATAGCCTCATACATGACCAACACATAAACTGTGCTTCTCAGTCCATACTGGACTCAAAATAGACATTCAGGCCATGACCACTTCAACAGTAAACTAGTAGTAGTCATATTAACGGCAATAATAAGTAACACCATAATCGATCAGTGTTATGCATATTAACTTTTTAAATTCTCAAAACAACCTTATCACATAGATACCATTATTATCTACACTTTAAAGAAAGAGATGGAAGCACAGGGATCTTACTTGGTATTTCCATGGTCATATAGCTGGTAAACAAGCATTCAGGATTTTAAAATCTGCTTTTACCTACACTTCCCTACATTGTCTGTGAAAAGGAAAGGGAGGGGCTGGACATTTAGCTCAGTGGTTGCAGTGCTTGACTAGCAAGTGCAAGGCCTTGAGTTTGATCCCCAGCACCAAAAAAAAAAAAAAAAGGAGAAGGAATTGCACTTTGTAGGAGCAAGGAAGAAGTTTAGGGCAATGGTTTTGATCAGTTTCTCATGTACTGTGGGTAGAAAGGGGTGTGGGACATCAGTTTCATGCTAGAATCTGTGCATGAAATACGTAAATTATGCTTTTTAGACAGATTAAATGATCTAACACACCACACCTATGCACCTGTATTTTAAGTATATGGAAACCGTGTTGTGACTACTAAAATGTAAATTCATTGCATTAAAATCAGATTTAAATCTGAAAGCCGCTTGAGAGCAAAGGCTATGTTTATTCAGCATCATGCCTATTACATAAAATATTCCCTTAATGACACATATTAAATATAAATCTTTGCATATAAATATGCCATTTTTGACAAAGAATAAGAAAAAATGAAATCACAAATTCATGGTAATTGATAACTTTACAAAGGCATTCTCATAACTCAAAAGTTTGGAAACCACTGGCTAAGGTACCTCATTTGTATGGTGTGGATCTTTCTCAACCATCTGTAGATAGATCAAATGACATCGGGAGTCTGCATGATTACATGGTCCCGATGCTGCATGTGAAATATATGTAGAGCCACCCTTTGTATCGCTGCAACAGGGAAATTGCCTTTTCTGTCTATTGTTTAAAAGTCATAGAGCTCAGGACAGCATGTTAGATGCACAGAGGTTTTAGAAAACACTACTTGGGTGCTGAACTTGGCTTTGCAGCTCTGTAGGGCCCTGACAATCTGTCTCTGTGCTGGAGCTTTCTTACTTGAAAAATAGACTGAAATTCGAGTCGTTTACATGACGCAAAGAATTACATAATAAGCAATTAATAGTGTGTACTTTTGGGAGGAAACATGACTTTCTAGATTACGTTAACCAAATGAGCTCAGTAAGTCCACTTGAAAAAAATCCCAATGTAGACTCCTCAGCCTAACACTAACAGTGATTTTTTTCCTCTGCCTACTTCTATTTTCTTCCTAAGTGCAGTTGTGTGAAGTGGGAATGACATCAGTATGAACTTGACATTCTTCTATTAAGTCAGCAAAGTGCTTAGGAAAAAAAGCATACATCAACAATGTTAGTAAATAGACGGAAGAGACAACATTTCAAGAATCTCTTTGCCAAGCCCTAAGTCATTACCTCAGCGATAATTAGTTAAAACACTGCAGTTTCTCCTTCTAATGTACATTTAGTCACCTTCAGTGCAGGTTCCAGTGCTCTGATACTCAGCACAAAGCAAATAGATATATGGATCCCTGTAAAGTAAGACTGAACTGAGGCTGTCTGTCCTTAGCAAAGGGTCTCCTGAAGCAAGGAACTTCCACACTAAACCTGCCTTACAGTTCATACACTTTTCAGATGAAACAGAGGAAACTATGTAAAAGTTGATTGGTTTGTTCCCTATTCATTGTTTGGGTTTTTTCTAATTCTTGAAGCATGTTCAGACAATGGATATTAAGTGCTCTCCTTGCATAAATGATAACCGTATGAAGTAATGCATATGTTAATTTAGTCCTTCCACAATGTATATATACTTCAGAACATCGTACTGTACACAATAAATACATAACAATTTTAACTGTCAAACAAAAATAACATACTTGAGAAATTTAAAAAAAATAGACTACCATACTCAGATAATTTTCAGCACCTTTTGGTTGAGGATTTTAACATCTCTAAAGGAAATATAAATTAAAATATGGGTCACACTGAGTCTGAGTGTCCCAAATTTTTAACTCCTAATGTTGTGCTTATTTCAAAGGAGTATAGATGAAAACGCATTGAGAATTCACAGCCATCGCCTGTATTTTCAGCTGGTGTTATTCCATTTTTTTCCTAATAGAAGAGTGTTTCATTTCAAATTTTCATTTTAAATTAAGAAAAAGTCATTGTGGTAGTAAGCTATCCATAATATACAATTAAGAAACAATCTTACTTAATTAGCATTAAACAAGTTATTTTGGAACTCCAAAATGGAAGCAAATGTTACAGAGATTTTTAACTCATTCACTATCTCTAATTATTGTGATAACACACTTGTAAGGCTAACAGAGAGACTCCTGACAAGAGGTCTTATTGCTGGCTCTAAAGGTACAAGTAACACTGCTGTTCTGTAAGAGTTCTCTCCGATTCTTTCAAAGATACTGTATTTCCCATTCACAGATCCCAAAGCTTTGCTTTCAGAAGCGCAAACTACTTAAACTGTCTAGAAAAGTAAACTATTCTATTTGGTGGGGTTCTTTAACTCTAAAGGTAACTTCGAGGACATCAAGTTGTAAAGACTTAGGGAACAATTTGGTGAAGTCTATGGTTCATGTACTTTGAAATGCCATCTTATTCACAGAAAATAGCTGCTTTACCTTGAAATATTTAATCTATGATATAGAACATCAGGGTTTGTATGGACAATTTTAACATCACTTAGTTTCTTGGTAATTATGGTAACTATGGAACAAAGAAAAAAGGAAGGAAGGAAAGAAGGCTGGGTAGTGAAGGGAGAGGCTTAGCTCCCTTTGGAGCAACTAGAATTAACATGTAAAACCAGCTCTGTGAACAGCAGCCATGTCTACCCTGAGCCCTGGGAAGCAGGAAGATCTGCACAGACAGGATGGAGGCAACTCTTCAGGGAGGGCCAGAACCTGATAACTGTGCTTCAGAGCACTTCCTTGCTTCTGCCCTAGTCCAGACAGGGACTTTTCTCAGGAAGCCTGTTTGGGATGCCCTGTCTACTTCTCAAAACTTCCTTTTCAGAAGTTAGTCTGCCTTCACATTAATTACAACAAAGAGGATTTAGTCAGTACAATCACTATCTTCATAACTGTAAGACATGAGAAATACCAGAAACATATCTTCCTTATAAATATAGCAATGACCAGAGTATATTCCCATCTCTCGCCTACTGTCCAGTACCACTTGGTTCTCCTTGGTATTATAAAGAAAAATCCCTTTATTATTATTAACATTTCCTCACTGTTTTAAACAGTTGCTGTTAATATAGGTCTTTATCACAGAACACTTTGAAACTTTACTCAGTAGCCTTCAGCTTTATTTACCATTAAAATATGTAACATCATCTATCAGCTCGTTGTAGATGGTTTTTAGAAGTAAGGGACCCATCTTTGGATCCGAGCATCAGAAAGAACAATAACAAAGTCAAATTTCTTGAAGATAATCTTCAAACCAGAAACACACAAAGATAAAACTGGGGTAACAATACCTTTACTTCCTAACTTACGTCCCTCACTCATCATATTTCTCATAGTTATACCTATTATTGAAAATTGGCCCTCTATTCTCTAGGTAGATTATGCTTTCCCACTGATAATCTGGTTTTTAAAGGAAGTTTATTGAAGAATGAAGCAAGAAGGGGTCACCTGAATGGCCAGCCAAATATCTCTAATGAATGCGGTCACACCTGTCTAAGCCCCATCACCCTGAGCCCCAACATTTCACCGTACTAATGGCAGACTACAGGAAGTATTTAAGATAAAGCAGAATAAAGACTTGAAACTATTTTGGCTCAGAAATCTCCTTAGAATGACTGAGATGGGTTTTTTCAAATCAAAATGGAAATACAGTAAATGAAAACAAAGGGGAAACCAATTTAAAGATCATGAATATGGAAGCTGTTTGCAGTATCACACACGCTACTTTGATCGTGGCTGAATATCCAACTAACTACCAAGTGAAGGAAATGAGCCTCTAATTTGTACCACATCTTGGTGCAATAACAACTGGGTGAAAGTCTTATTGTCTGACATCCAGATTAAGACTTTTGGGAAAGTTAGGGTCATGTTAGAATCTACAAATTGTGCCTTTGTTGCTCTAACTACATTCACACTATAATTTTCAAAATATAATCCCAAAATTGTTCTCATTCAATTATTCATTCTCTGAAGAAATGATTGTTTAAATCTTGAGCAAGATTACATTTACCGGGTACCTTGCTTGACTCTATCAATAATTCCTAATTCTGGTGCAATCTGAATTAATGTTCAAATATATGACTTGATGGAAGTGCCACCTGACAGTTGATGTTTATATAGGATAAGATTTCCACAGGTATGCCTCAAGTATGACAGCATTTCTCGATGTTGTTAGACTTAATGAAATTCATGTTAAATATTCATGAGTCATTGAGCCGTCTCCTGGCCTCTTGATTAATTTTTTCTTTAACTGGTCTAAACACCAGGATGTCTATTAAGATTTTTATCTTCTCTTTATATGACATGGTGTTTCTCAAGTAAAATATCACATTTGGAATGTTTCTTTTGACTCCCTAGTGTCTTTTTCATAAATTAGAAAGACACTTCTAATATTGGCTGGAAAAAATTAACTAGAAGTTGAAGAGGATCTCTTAAACTAAACAACATAATAATTCTGCACTATTTGAAAGGGGGTATTTCTTCAAAATAAGGCCAGTTGGAAAAGAAATTCAATCTCAGAACTGAGTTAGAATCTCAGACTTTAAAAATCTTGTGAATAAAGGAGTCTTCACCAGCAGATTAAAATCAACCTAGAGTTATTCTTTTTTCACTGAAGATTCAGAGTTAGGCAACAAGAGACCAAAAAGAAGGAGCCAGTATTTCTGTACATAAAAGCTCATAAATTAGCAGGAAAAACAGAGATACAGTGATTATCAAATGTTTTAAATGAAGGCACATGCCAGGCACTCAAAGGGAAAAGAAAGCAGTTCTGCATGGAAGACTTCAAGTAACAGAAGAGTTTGCGGTGAATGGGAAATTTAGCAACATCCTGAAGGCTAAATAAGATTACTAGACAAGTGGAGAATAGGTGTGGAGAGAATATTCTCGATTGAAGGAAGGACTGGAGTAAGGGCTCTGATATCTGAAAGTATATATGGGATGTTTGGGAAATGGCACAGATTGGGTCCAGTAGAAGAAAATGTTATTAAGAACAAAGAGAAAAACAGCTTGGATGCAGACTGGAGAAGACCTTAACAAGCAGGCTGAGCGGGGCAGCCTTTCAGACTGCTGCAGCAGGGAAGTTCCATGACCAGAGCTGTGGTTTTAAAAGTAGCTAAGGGGCAGTGCCGAGAGTCTACGGAAAGGGGAAGTTGTCTCTCGTCTGCTGGAAGAGGAGGAGGTTATCTTGATTTTTTCCAAACTAGAAAAGCTTTGTGAAATTATGCTTTATTACAAATCATGTTTCGAAAAATGGCCATGAAATTAATACAATATATGTACAAAAACAAATCCAGATAGTTATTTCAATGTTCCTGATAATCAAAGAGACTACATTATGGTCTTGTGGATCATCATACTTTTAATGAAAAACTAGGGTGTTTAGGACCATGTCCATGAATCACCTCTTTATGTTTCCAAGATTCTTGCCAAATTCAGGAGACGTGGTGGGGACAGGATCTGGAATGTCCAGAGAAATACCATCTAAGGGACACTGGGAACTAGGCAAAGTAATGCTATCTACAGGAACTGCCTTCTCATCTTGTGCTGTCAGCTTTTCCTTGGAATTGTGGTCATATAATGAAACAAAGAAAGATAATGATATTACTGCTATGTAGTATACTCTATAAAATCCCCTCCCTGTCCGAATTGAGTACTGAACTAGGCACTGTTGGGTGTTGTAGTCCAGCCAGCTGTCCCTGGACACTTGGGCTCTCTCTGGCCATTTCTCTGTCCAGCCCACTTCTACCAGGCCTTCTGGCAATTTCCCGTCTGGCTCACCCCCTCCAGACATTCTAGTGATGAGCAAGTCTGAGTAAGTACCTTCAGACAACGTTCCTGTCCAGCATTTCCTTTCCCGATAACAAGTTTCAATGAACCCATATCCTTTCCTTTTGATACTTTAATAAACCTTATCTCTCACAGGCTATCTTCAGGTATTTTCTTCCATCTCTCAGTAATCTACTACATTGGTCCAGCACACTTGGGCTATGAATGAGATGTTTGGAAATCAGGAGCTTTGCCATTCCCACTGGGTCACAGGCCTATTTTTAGGAGGCTGGTACGAGAAAAGGAGATCATTTGATACTGTGTTAAGAAGGTGAATAAATTTTATCAGAATTACTTGTTAATCCCATGTGTGCTGACAACTGAGTAAAATGCTATTACTCTAGAGGAGTCTATATATAATGTGCATATGACTGTTTCATATTCCCTGGAGATGTAAAATTCAGTCTGTTGTAGTAAGGAAAAGGGCCCTGGTTGGAATATAAAATTTCCATTGATAATCCTAAACTTAAAAAAATTATCATATTTATCAGTCTGAAAAGATACACGGTACAATAAGTCAGGACTCAACTTCTGTTAAGAGAATAAAAAGTGGTCGTGAAAGCTGTGAGCTCTGGAGTCCACCAGATGTAGCTGCACACCCTAGCTTTATTATTTACTGGTCTCATCTTCCTCAACTACAGAATGGAATAGCAGTACCCACTCATTAGATTGTTATGATTATTTCACAAGACAATGTTTGCAAAATCTTTAGCATATCAAAATATCCAATAGATACTAATTGCTTTTATTCACTATATCTTTGCTTGCCATATGATTTACTTCACATATTCTTACCACGGATAACATTTACTTCTTGAGTGCTATATATTTATGCTAAACATTTTGTCAAAACATTTTGCCTATTAATTAATCATTCATTCTTGAATATACTATATGCTTGATGTAGATGACCTGTATCTCTATCATATGCTTTGCATAGAAAATTTAGGATGGCAATGTATACCTGTGCCTGGTATCATTGATATTTGTTATGCCCACCAGCAAAGTTATCACTGCTTGTCTCAGGCTGCCCTCTCTACCAGTATCCCATTATTCTCATTCATACATATATATGAATATATATATTAATAACTAGAATATTCTTGTTCCGTTTCGAGGAACCTAAGCTCAGCATATGAGATGTCCTTGAATCTTTTGTAGGGGAATGTAAAAAGGTCAGCATCATTGGCTGGAGAGGTTGAATTTATTTATTTTGTTGGCCTTTTGTTTTACCAGAATTAAAATGATAAACTTTTATTTAGTCTCACTTTTATGAATGGGCTGAACTATTTACACTGATACTTATAGCCTACTTGACATCCTGTGGGCAGAATTCTGGAAGCTTCAAATCATGTCTTATAATTTAGTTGTTTTCCTCACAGTGTGGAGCACAGACCTCGACAAACAGAAACTGTTGAGTGAATATTTTGGTAGATTGATTAAATTTCATATCTAAAATCATTGTTCTCATTTTATATTATAATACAACCTCACAAATAATAGAAGTTATGTAAGTAAATCTATAAAATTATTTTTAATCAAAGACAAAAGATATTCTAACTGGGCCAAGAAAAAAAACTTGACTTATTAGTTCTACTAATCTTCGTAACAGATTGGCCAGAAGTTTTGCACTGAGACAAAAATTATGAATAAGCTTGCAAAGGAAAATGTAATGTGGGAGGTTGGTGATTGACATTTGTGCTGCATTTGTACTTTTTAAACTCTGAAACAATGAATTAATTCCTCTTTTCCACCTACATTTTTTTTTGCATTAAATAAAATGTTTTCATGTTAACAGGGATGTTTTCCATTAGCTCTAAGTGTGTGTATGTGTACTGTGCTTAGTATTCAAACTCAGATGGTATACTACTAGTACATCTTGGAAAATGACTCTTTGGAAACAAATATTAATGACACCATGAAAAGGAAAACCAGTGCCAAGAAAGTGAAAATCAATGTTCCTGTTAAGGTTAGTCCAGGTGAGTGATACAGAAGTGCTAATACACAGCTCAATTTTTCCATTTTTTATTCCCCATGGATCTTCCCCAAAGAGAAAGGACAATCAAGTACAATTAAATAGGCGGTATTTGTTCTGGTGTTCTAGGCAGAGTAGGATAACTACATTCTACACCAATTTATGACACATTTCAAAATGACTGGGAGTCCCAAGTTTCCCAGCACATAGAAATGGTGAATGAGGGGATGGATGTGCTAATCATTGTACTGTAGTATGTAAATATGCATGAATACTGTGTGCAATTTTAAAAAATTAAAGTGTAATACAGTAAAAGAAAGATCATAGTTTCTCTATAATAACAGAATCATGACTTAGGATGTAGCTCAGTGATAGACCACTTGCCCAGCATGTGCAAGGTCCTGGGTTCAATCTCCTTCACTGAATATGTATCACAGAATCAGTAATGCCAGCAGAAGCCTCCTATGTCATTTAATTTTCACTTTAAGTTTAGAAGCCAGTACCTCTTATTGTCATTTTACAGATAAGTAAGTCAAACTCTGGAAGAGAACAAGTGATCTGTCCAAGACCACATAGGTATGATAGAGTTAGATTTCAAACACTTGCAATTTAGCCCCAGAGGTTACAATTTAATCACTATACTGTAACTATCATTTGTCTATTATAATAATCTTATGCTATTATTCACAATATTATTTATTCCATTTATTTCACAAATGGAAAAACATAATTTCTGCAAGATATCGTAACAGAATAGATTAAATTTTTACCCCTTTCTGAGATAAAAAAATCTGTTGTACCACTCTGCCTTAAGTTATTGGCTGCAATTTTCTGAAGTTAGACAAGTAACTTTAAGGAATGTACCTTAAAGCCACAAAACCTTGGAGGAGCTTGCTATATCCTTTAATACCTTGTTTCTATTTGCCTTGGATATAATATTGAGTTACAACATGCAAACAGTTGGAATTCAAATTAGCTGTGACGTAAGGAAGCAGTTGCTACTCCCAGTTTCCTTGTGCTCATTTCCTTGTGAAAAAGTGTGGAGAATGTACAGGTTCTCTGGTCTTGCTTTGGCCTTGCATGCACTTAATATTAACTCAGTCTTTACTCAATAATTAGCTAAACATTTCTTTCCATGACTGCGTTCCTTCAAAACATGCAATTTATCTCATAAAAAGGTACTGTCTGCTTCACTCTGTGTTTAATTACTTTAGCCTTTCACAGTATTTATTATTTTGCTTTATTCTCTTCTTTCTCAATTTTCATGGCTATTTCTTCCTAAACTTATCATCTCCTCGTTTTCTCCTTACTTTCTAGGCAGTTCCAACAGTATATATCTAACATTTATTTTTATAATTGTAATAATAAAAATATAAAAAACTACATAAATACATAGAAGATATGAGAATTTAAAAGATCATATTTTGATATACTTTTGTATGTTCTGTGAATATGTACTTTTACATAATTGAGACTAAACTAAATATAAATGTTTCTTTTCTTGTACTTACTTATTTTAGTAGCAGATCATAATTATTCACCATATTATTAAAAACTCCTAACAAAATAATTTAATGCTGAATAATATTGAATTATGTGGCTTCTCCATAATTTAGTTAATCATTTCTCTTTTGTGGAAAATTTGGGGGGTTTCCAATTTTTCTTATTATAAATACAGGACTATTGCGATTACCAGTTTGGAGATAAATAATTGCCCAGAACTGTGATTCTTTTCCCTCGTCCTTTTGTTCATATGCAAAAAAATCAGTTGAAAATATGAACATTTTAGTAGTTCATTCTTAATATATATTAATAAATTTAGTATGAGCCAGATATTTCAATTTTAAGTAACCCCAACAATGAATGACAGCA
This sequence comes from Hystrix cristata, assembly GCA_004026905.1. NCBI lineage: Eukaryota > Metazoa > Chordata > Mammalia > Rodentia > Hystricidae > Hystrix > Hystrix cristata. The sequence goes on along the minus strand of PVJO010015148.1, from coordinate 28,170 downwards.
TCTTTCTAATGCAGCATAACCACAATTTAACCTAATTGTGCAAGTGAACGATGCTTTCATTAACTTCTAGTTAGGATGTTAAAGGATGAAAGCTATCTTTGCTCCTATGGTAACGACATCAAAAAAGGTAACATAAATATCATACTTCTTATTAAGTAATCGAAGAACCATAGACTCAAGAAAATGTTGGCAAAATGTTGGCAAACTGAAATCTACAGAAGAATCCTTCACAATACTTCTGAGAGGTGTATCAGCTTCCAGATATGAGTTCATCTACCTGGTCTGGGCTTGGGCAGGTGGGATAGCAAATCTACAACAGATATCACTATAAGGAAAAGTAAAGCAAACTACATTTTTAAGCCTAACAACAGGAGCATCCACTTTTCTCACATTTCCAAAGGTTTATTAAAGGCTTAATTAATTAGTCTTAGCTTAGATGGGCTATTCTTGCTTCTAACAATCTAATTTGTGCAACAGAAGTTAAAATGTCCTAATCCATCATATCTACTGAAAGCAAATGATGTCAAAATAACATGAAGTTAGAGAGGTAGATTTTTATGTATTTCCTTTTGAATTTGCCATATTATGTTTAAAAATCTTAACAGTTGATAAATATATTACAATATTCCTCAGGTTCAGATAAATTAATCTTTTCCCCATTTGAAGTCTCAGTTTGGAATATTTCTAGAATTGTTGTTACTGATATCACTATGATTCTACAAACTTCACTCACAGCATTGCAGTGTGGGAAGGCTAATTTCTATGATGAAGGAACTTATGTTTCTCCTAGACCAACGTTTCTAACTTCAGCACTACTGGAATCTTCAGCCAAATAACTTTTTGTTGTGATGTGCTGCCCTGTTCACTGTAGGATATTTAGCAGCAACCGTGATTTCTAACTTTTACACTATCACCCCTGTCCTTCCAATTTTAACAATATAAATAATCTACAGATACTGCCAAATGTCACTTGAGGGAGAATATTTCCTCTGATTGAGAACTTCTATTCTACACCAATCTACCAAGAAGGAAGTAAGGCCTCAACTAGAAGTGAGGAACAGAGAATCCTGTTAGAATGAGGCTGACATGAAGACCTGACTCCATGTGAACCTGGATCTTTTTCTGCCTTCCATACTGCCTTACTTTCCATACCTTATAGAAAAGAACAGGGCTGCATGGCAGGAGGTGAGTGGCTGGCAAGCTATGGAGCCTCATATGTATTTACAGTCACTCCCCATCACTAGCATTTCAGCCCAGGTTCTGCCTCTTGTCACTTACGAGAGTGTGAACACTACTGTGAACTGCATGTGAGGGATCGATCGAAGTCTCATGCTTCTTATGAGAATCTAATTTCTGATGCTCTGAGATGGAGCTGATGCTATGATGCTAGCACTACCAAGTGGCTGCAAATACAGACTGATATTAGCCAAGAGGTTTAACTGCACAGTGACCATAGTAAATAAATTGCTTGCAGACACATAGCAAAACCCTATCAGTGAGTGGCAAGTGATAATTAAGCTGTATCTGATGGTAAAGTTTATGGTAGCAAGTGAGTCCATGTACCTCAATTGTACAACCACATCTGGTAGCAGGCTCTAAGTCAGAATCTGACACTCATTTTAGTCCATATGTGGTCTGCCTATTATTTAGTTTACCACTTCTGTTTATACCTCTTTCCGCATCGCTCACATGTATCAGTCACAGGTTTGTTAAACCCACGAGCTAACTCCAGCCAAAGGGAATAAAACACAAAAGTCACTGGAGACATTGAAAAGGGGGAAATAGCAAATGATGAGCCAGCAGAAGACTTCAAGACTTCCAGCCAAAATGAATGAATGAATGACTGCAAGCAAGCTATGTTTAAAAAGAAAATACTAAGTCTCCTATTTAAATTATGGGTTCATTGCAACAGGTGATGAACATTCTCCAAACCCACTTTGTGTAATATGGTTACCCAGCGAAGCCACAAACCTTCAAAACTGCTTTACCACATGGAGACTAAGCACTCTGCGTTTTTCAAAGACAAGCCTTTGGAGTTTTTCTAAAGAAAAAAATGTGAACACAAAGAACAGAAGCAATTACTGAAGGCCACAACTTCATCAAATGAGTTTGCACTGGGAGCATCATTCTGACTGGCTAACTGCATTGCTGAAGCTAAGAAGCTCTGTACTGTTGGTGAAAACTTGATTCTGCCTGCTGCTGAGGACATCTGTCACAACCTTTTAGGAGAAGCTGCAGCTCGAAAGGTGGCACATGTTCCTCTTTCAACTAGCACCATAACTAGATGAGCTGATGTAATAATGAAAGATATTAAGGCACCATTGTTATAGACGATTAATGAGTCACGGTGGTATGTAATCCAGGCTGATGAGTCTATCAGTGCTGTCAAGGCAAAAATGCATGGTTCTGTGTGATATACTTTTCAGGAGGATGTGCATAGGATACTTTTTGTTTACTTTTGTTGCCAGTCAACACCACAGCTGCAGAACTATTCAAGTCTTTGAATGATTAGGTATCAGAAAAACTGAATTTGTTATTTCGTTACTATATGCATGGATGGAGCCATGACTGGCTGGCTTCCTAGTTTTACTACACAGGTCAAAGAAGTCACTTCTTTTTTCTTTTATACCTTTTCAATTTTTCTTTTTTTCCTTTTGTCTAACTTTTATTAGTAGGTGTTTGCAGAACATAATGATTACATTCACTGTAGGGAATTGGTACATGTACATAACACATTTCAATTCTTTTTTTCTCCTTTCCCTCCACCCCCCTTTTATAGTTCCATCACCAGATTCATTTATTTATCTTGTAAGATCTTATGCAGTTAATTATCATATATACAAATTGAAAACCAGACTAATAGGCCAAAAACATACAAAACACATAAAACAATTGTGCTAAGTCAAAGTATATTTCAGATACATTGTCCACACTGGATTACAGTGCCTTTTTTTTTTCCAAAAAAAAAAAAAAATGAAGACGTCACTTCTGAACATGGGTCTATGTACTGGGTCATCTATCCATATAGAAATGCTGGCTGGCTATCTGAAAAGATGTCACTTGAATTTAACAATATTTTGCAGGATGTGATTAAAATTATGAACTATATTAAAATACAAGTCCTTAAATCATATCCGTTTGAGCTACCCTGAGAGGAGATGGATGAAAACCACACACATCTTTTCTTATAAACAGAAGTGACATGGCTTTCTAAAGGTAGATCAATAGCCAAGTTTTTGAGTTAGGAGAACCATTCCAGAGATTTCCTTTGGAAAAGTAGTCATGACTGGCAATTGTATTTTAGTAACACGGAATAGGTTGCAAAACTTGCTTACTTGTGTGACACATTCAATTTGCTCAATAAACACAATCTGTCACTTTCAGGGTGAATAACAGCTGTGTTCAAGTCAGCAGATAAAGTAGATGCATTCGAAGCCAAACTGGAATTATGGGGGTGATGAGTGAACACTGGGATTTTTGGCATGTTTCAAACATTAGCAGAGATTTTGAAAGACACTGAGCCAAGGCCTTCTTTATTCTAGCTGTTACATGATCACCTATCTCAGCTTTCAAAAGACTTTGGACATTATTTCCTAAACACAAACTAAGAAGAAACGGATCTGTGACCCATTTGTAAATAAACCAGGTAAATTTACTTTCTCTGGGTTAGCAGAGGATCAACTGTATGAGATCACCAATGACAATTTTAAAAGTTTGTATGAGAGAACTTCAAATCCCCATACATATGTTCTGGATTAAAATCAAAGTGGAATATTCCGAGTTTGTCACAGAAGTACTAGAAAGCCTGCTTCCATTTCCAAAATCCTATTTTTGTGAAGCAAGGTTTTTTTCAGTGACAGCAACCAAGATGATGAGATTATAGAATAGACTGGACAAAAGCAATATTATTTGGGTGTCATTGTCTCCCAGCTCTTCCTGACAGGATGATCTAGTTGCAAGAAAACAAGTTCAGGCCTCCCACTGATTCTGCGTTATAGTGAATTATATAATTATTTCATCGTATATTTACAATGTAATAATAATAATAGATATAAAGATGAAGGTAGCACCAGGTAAAGATTCCAGAGTATGGTTGAAGTAATCTAACCATTAGCCCCCAGACATTAGCCTTTAGCCATCTTTTGACTGCCATGCATATGGTAACTTTGTAGTTACTCATACTTGAAAGTGTCTAGATTTGTATTTAGATGTTGAATGCCAAATAAGTTTGGAGATAACAGAGGCAATCTGATGAACTTTCTTTGTTAGAAAGATGGTCCTTGTAGCAGCTAATAATAATAAATTAAGGGAAACAATATGCCTGAAACATAAGGATAATGAATTTTTTAAAACCTGCATTTTAAAGAAGTTTTATTTTATTTTTGATTAAAAAAGACTTAAAGGTACTATGGGTCTAGGATTTCACTTGCTATCTATCTAATTTATCATCTGAATTATCATCATTAAAGTGAAAATTAAAATAATGCACAAATATAATTTACTTTGAGATACATCGGTGTATTTAGGTTTATTCCTATACACAGGCCTTCTGAAATTCCTTTATTAAAAACAAACAAACAAAAAAATACTTCATTACCTTTCTAAATTACTTACTTGTTCCTTGGAAATCACTCCCAGTTGTGGAGTTCTCAATCATTTGTTTACCATCTTTGAAGGAATGTTCTTCTATTTTTTTGAAATGAATGGTATTAGCTCAGGGATCACCTAATACACAATTTGGGATATTATAAATCTTAACATTACACTCTTATAAACTACTTTACTAAATCAGATTAACTATGTGATAAACTATGTGAACTACCCAGGCTAAAATCTAGCATGAAATATGGTAAATCAAAGTTCATTAGTTTATCCAACTAATATTTATTTTTGCCCCAGTCTGTGCCAGACACTCTTCTAGATGTCTACAATGTATCAGTGACCAAAGTAGACATTAAAGCCTGCTTTGCTTAGATTCTAGTGTGGAGAGGAAATCAAAAACATAATCATAATCTGACATTCCTGCACACATTGAAATTTGAAAATAAGGGTTTTATTTTTTTTTAATTATGGGCATAAATAAATAAATAAATAAAGTTATGGGCTTTACTGAGTTTACTTTTTCCTTTCTCTGGCCTTGTGTAGGAACGGACAGACCCTAGGTTTTTGGACTGATAATCCACATCCTAATATCTCATGGTAAATAATACAACTGTGTAGAGTTCATGTATTGAGACAGTATTTCCAAACTTCCTGAATCTCTAACAAAGCACAATAGGATGCAAGGTACTTAGGTCACTAAAGGACATGGCCTTCGCTGTTCAGATCCTGACTCATTTCCACTGAGAATCCCCCATATGACTTTTTTGGTGATCATGATCACTAATGAAAATTGAGAGGAATAGTATCTGGAAGAATAAGCCAATCAAGAATTCAGTTAACATACAGAGAAGAGTTTGATTTAAAAAAAAAAAAAAGCAAAAAAATCCCCAAAAGAACACAACCTTCCCAGGAGCCAAAACTTTGATTGTATAAATATTTAGGTTACGCTAGGATTTGATTTCACTTAATAAGTAGTTTTCTGTTTTTCTTTCATTTACTACATTTGACGTCTTCCAAACTTTACTAGGTCTAAGTCTTAATTGTTTATTTGGTTCAATTTCAGACTTAACTCACACTTATATTCCAAACATACTTTCTAAATATTCCCTTCAAACAATTCTTTATTTCAAATGATACTTAGATTTTGCATGTTCATCTCCCTTTTGTGTATCCTACCACCTGCAAGAAACTAAGGATATAGTGAACTCACATGGAACTAGAGATGAATTTAAGACACCCTCTGATTCTGCTGTCTCCAGGTAAGTAAACTATGTATATCCCCCATTTCACTGGTGTCTTTCCAGAGTTCGTGAATCTTTATGACTGGAATGGGAAGACTTTTGTCAGAATAGAAGAAGTATTAAAGTAAAAAATGAAAAGTTTAACACATTACATTCCAATTAAGAATCTGTTATCAAAAGACATTGAAAAAATTAAAAGTCAAACTACAGAGCAGGAGAAAATATTTCCAGTACATAGAATAGCAGATAATATGTTTGCAGAATATAAGAAGGTTAGATATCAATAAGGAAATAGTATTTATAAATTTACTGAAATTCTAAAACTATTTCTGAAAACAATGTGTTTTTGAAGGAAGGGAGAAAGAAGGAGGGAGGCAGGCAGGTAGAAATGTAATCCATTAGAAAATGGGCAATGAAACTGAACAGGCATTTTGCCAAATATAATAGGCAAATGGTTAAATAATCATATAAAAAGATGCTCATACTTCCTGAAGATTATAGAAATAGAACTGAATGTTACAATTATTTTTAAGTAGTCACCAAAATGGCTGCAATTAAGGATTAACAACATAAATGTTGCCAGTGCACAAAAAAGAAATGTCATACATATGAACAAATAAATACTTGACAGTACCCACTAAAGCTGAATGCAGGCCCTATCACTCTGTGATTCCATTCCCAAAAGGCACTGTGTTGATGAGCTTTCCATTGTTATGAAAAAATGACTGACATAAACAATTTAAAGGAGGAAAGATTTATTTTGGCTTGTGGTTTCAGAGGTTTCAGTCCATAGTTGGCCAAGTCCATTGCTTTTAGGCTGTGGTGAGGCAGGAATATACTGGTTGAAGGGCCTGACACTGGAAAGTGTCTCACCTCACAGCAGCCAGGAAACAGAGAGGGTGAGAGACCCAGAAAGGGTCCACGGACCAGATGAAGTCCCCAAGGTCACTTCCCTGCAATGCAGCCCCTTTAACTAGGCCCCACTTGCTGTTTCTAATCACCTTCCAATAATTTCAATCTAATTATGAAACCATCAATAGGTTATTAGAGCCCTCATGATTCAATCACTTCCCAAAAAGTCTGGCAACTAAGCCTTCATAGGAATTGTGGGGGGGTGGGCAGCATTTCATATCCAAACCATAAAAGATGTATATAAGTTCCTATCGGTATGTACACATGGTCATTACATAATATGCTGACAGCAGTATTCTTCTTACTAACACCAATCTGAAAACAACTTAAATCTAAGGTACTGCATGCCTGTAGAGTCATACGATAGAACATTACATAGCAAGGGGAATGAATTAATCATTGGTGTGTGGATGGATAACTTCACTAACATACATTGAACAAAAAAGCACAAACCAGAAGTTGTAAATACTACAGAATTTCATTTATATAAAGTGTAAGAGCAGACTAAAGTAACAGCTTGAGATGGAAGACAGGATGGTATTTGCTTTTTCAGGGAAAGAATCACGACTGAGCAAGGGCATCAAGGGGTTACCTGGAGTGCTTTCTCAATGTTCCTATCCTTGTGATAGTGGGTGGCAGTTACCCGAGTTTATTCACTTTTTGAATATTCATAAAGCTGCACACTCCCATCGGTGTACTTCCTACACACAGCACTTGCCTGGTGAAGCCTGACCTTCCCCGAGAGGACGGCAGGTTAGAAAGAGGGACGAGGAGGTGGCACAGGCATCAGCTTGGTGCTTTCATTCTAGCAATGAGAGATGTTCTCTCAATTTAAGTCTACCATATCCCGATCCTTTAAAGCTGCAAGAATTTCTTTTTTCTTTTTTGTAGTTTCAGTTCCTGCTGGTACATTCAGCTATTTTTGTTTTTGCTAGTACACACTAACAAACTGTTCTATAATATCAGCCATGATGCTATTAGCAGGGCACAGATTCCAGTCACTCCTTGTATGCATCCTACATGAACAATCTCTTCTGGCAATTCTCGGATCCTGTCTACCCTGGCAAGGCCTCTACAGTGCTTTGCAAAGACCCAACTTTACTTTTGTCCTTCTTTTCCCTCTCACTCCCATTCAGAGCTTTTTAAAGAAATCCTTATATCCTTGCATGCTGTCTGATTTATTTTCCTAGGGGACATTTCTTCTTTTTGCTAAAAACAGCCCCATCAGGAATAAAAAATAAATGAAAATTATCTAGATAAAAACCATAATCTCCATAAAATACACAGAGATATACAAATCTATTGGTAATTAATCTACACAAAATATATAAAACTATGCATAATTAATGTATATAATTCGATGACCTTAGAAACATGTGCACATCACCATATTCTATGTCATAAACTTATCCATTCTCTCTCTTCATTATTATTTTTGCAAGTGACAAGAATACAATAAAACTTCTACCCCGTTGGCAAATTTTAACTCTAGGCATTATGCTGTTAACAATAGGCCTGTAGAACTTAATCATCCTGTATAGCTGAAACTTTACATCCCTTGATTAATATCTTCCTATTTCCCCTCCCTGTACCCCTTGCCAACAACCACTCTACTCTCTGCCTCTAAGATTTTGATTAGATTCTTCATATAAGTGGTGATCAAGACAGTATTTATCCTTTTAAAATATTGATAATTTATTAAAGTTGCTAAATGAGTGTACAGATGTACAATATTCCTGAGGAGAATTTTTTATGAGAATGAAATCTCCATTTGAATCAAAAAATATTTTTGTCTTGTTTTGTTTTTCACAAAAGGACATGGGAACACGAGAAACACTTGTGAGGTTTTGTTTTTCTTGTTCAAATATACCGTACAGGTATTTTTCTACCTGTTTATGTAGCTGTAGAATGGTTCAATAATGTTACCTTCATTCCTACAAGATGAGCAGAGCATATTGGTAAATAAATATTGCTACATCCTTCAACTTGACACAGATGTTGTGGGTAAACCCAAAATATAAGATGCTTTTCTCTCTTTTCCTTCCCCTTCTTCCTTTCTTTTGCCCTTCCTATATGCTTTTCCTTTTTTCCTATCTTATTTCCATCCTTCCTTCCCTACTGGCCAAGTAAACCAATGTCTAATGCAACCTCACATGTATTTTTGAGTGAACTAAAGAACTGAATGAACAAAAAATGAACTAGAGAAATAGCTGTGTTTAAAGGCAATTTATTTCATTTTGAGTTTCAAAGTGAAATAGGCTCCTTCCTGGCATAAAAATGTGAATTTGCTCTTTTTTGAACTTGTATTAGAGAAGGGAAAAGTCAGTTCAATTATCTTAAGAATCCATTAGCTAATGAACGGATTTATCAATGTTCCCAGAAAAGTTTGGCTCAAGTGGTTTGGTGGGCAGTTGCTCAGTCTAGAAGAGCCTCTAGTGCAAGTACACTAGGAAAGAGGTGACCTGCACATGCTTGCTATAAATCAGAACGTACCATTTGATGGAGATCCAACATCAGAGAACATGTATCCATAAAATTTTGTATCTGAGCCACAAGGCTTCTGAAATTTGTAATTCTTTGCTCTGAAAGGTGAACAAATGAATGGATTCCTTGGGAACCTGTACAAATTACAGGCTTTGTGAATAAGAAATTGGTCCAAGTAGTCTGTTGAATCTATAAATTCCTGCCTCTCTAATTTTGAGCTTAAGCCTCAAGCAGTTGCATGATAAATTCAGAAAGACAAATTCACAAGTGCCATAACATTGAAGGTTCACATCATGCATTTATTACTGAAAGGAGCTGTGACCAGTCCTTTACGGTATATGGTCTCTTCCTAGTTACCATTCTACCTTGTTACCCGATTTTATTGTTTGTCAACCTCTAATAGAATGTAATTTCATTCTGCTTTGGGAGCAGGAAAGTAGTCTGTCTTGTATCTCTCAATTTATAACAGGACCCCGAACATGTAAGTTATTCAATATGTAACTGAATGTCTAATTTATTAATTACCAAATACATTCATAAGTGGTACCCACAAAGGTGCATTTTTAAATCTCCTAGCTCTGAGGATAGAGGTGGCCATATAAGGATCACTCCATAAAACATGTGAATGGATGAATAAATGGTCAAACAAATGAATGAGTACAGGTACACAATCCATCCGAAAACCACGTGATGAAGACAAGAGATAATGAGTACGTTTTGAGTTTCTATAAAGTGCCAACAATATATTTCAGGAGGCTGTCAAATTTTTACATCTGAAAGGTACACTTTGGGTACCTGAGGTTCTAAACTGAAGAATGAACATAATTCAAAGTTCTTCGTTATTATCAGTGATTCCTGGAAGCTCCTTAGCTCACCTGTATCTCCTATAATCGAATATGTATCAAGAAGCATTTTTTTCACACACATTTTAAGGTTACACACAGACTGACAATCCATCTTCCCAATTTTCTGGACACTTACTATTCATTTATTTTTATCATCGTCATCTCAGTCTCCACAACAATTATTGACCCATTGTACATGACAGGCATGGGCACTGAGATGGGCATTAGAATTCTCAGTATAGTAAGTAGGCTAATGACCTTCCAAAGATGACCTCACATCTAACCTTAGAGTATATGAGTATATTTTACATGGCAAAAGGACTTTGCATACATAATTATATTAAGCATTTTGAGACAGGGAAATTATCCTTCTTTACACAGGGCAACACAATACAATTACAGGGAAGGTCAGAGTCAGGCAATATGATATGACAACAGAAGCACAGGTTGAAATGATGCAGGGTCACGGGCCGCAAGGTGTAGGCAGCATTGAATTGCTGAAAAAGGCAACGCACTGCAAATTCTTGTTTCCTTGAACCTCCAGAAAGCACTCAATACTGGTGACACCTTGATATTAGCGCAGTAAAATGCATCTCAGACTTCTAACCTTCACAACTGTAACACACCAAATCTATGTTGTTTTAAGTTACTGGGTTTGTGACAAGTTGTCGTAACAGCAGTAGGAAACTAATTCAACAAAACATCATGATGGGAAGCCTAACCTCAAGGCACTTACAGGACTGTTGATCTTTAACATTTTATGTATGACCTTTCCCATATAGTAGTTGTCCAGTCCAGCGCATCTCTGCATGCTCCTTTTCATTCACTAGAGCCCCCATTGCAACATTACATTCCTACCCATGGTTTCACTCTTTATTCCCAGCTAACTGTTTTTATTATTTCAAAATTTAGCACATGGAACAACTTTCCAATAGTTTTCCCTATTTCCGATTATTACATCTTCCATGAACTAACTAAATTAATTTTCTTATCAACCACTTGATCACAGAAGTAGAAACTCACAGTTATGGGCCAAATAGTCAATCTATCACAATGATTATCTAATGAACCAACAGAGTATCAACTCTGCTTAGACACCTTGAATCCCTCTACATTCCTGCCACATATAGCCCATCCTCTCTAAGCTGGCTTGTAGTAAGACATATGTTATTTTAACGCTACTTTTCAGGTAGTATCTCTCATTGCTTATCCTCCAAAAAGTGAACCAAATGATCTAGCATACTCTACTCCTTCCTCTTTCCGTACCTTTTTCAAGTCACTTCTGTTCCTAGAATGTGCTTCACACAATGTTATCTATCAAAATTTTATCTTTCCTTCAAAGTACAATCCAAAAACTTGCTGTAGAGTAAACCACTAGCACATTAACTAGAACTTCTCTCTCCTTTAAACTTGTATATTTATTCACTTACTCATTCCACAGATATTTATAAAACACATCTATGTGTCAGCTACCTTGCTGGTGAGAGAGGGATAGTGTCTCTTTTGTGTTACTTACAGTAAAGGAGGCAAATATTCCTCCTTTATTAGAATCACAAAATCGTTAATAAAACTGCTCAAGGGAAAAATACACAGTGCTATTAGGCCACACTAGGAAAGAGTTCCCTACCTGATCTGAGACCTTAGTGTTGATGAAAAGTAAGGTTGGGGTGAGGACAGAGAATAGCCTATGCAAAGGTTTAGTAGCAGAACTGAGCTTGGAGCCCTTGGAAGAACGAAAGAAAGTTGGTGTGACTGACACACAGTGAGGAGCATCCTGGAATTAGATTGTCCGAAGCCAAATTTTTAGGGTGTCTCAGGCCACGTTACGCGTTTTAAAGTTCATCACAAGTCCAGCAATTGTAATATTTTAGTCAGGAAGGTGGAATAATCTGATTTGCAATTCACAAAGATCACTGAGTGTAGGGTGGCAATTAATTACAATTAATAATGACAAAATAGGATGCAACAGATCAGGTGAAGTAGTCTAAACACAAGCTGATGGTAGCTTGGACTCAAGTGGTGATTGTGATGCTAGAAATGAAGAGAAGTAAACAGAACTGGACAATTTGGGAAGTAACAGCAGAAGGACATTATGGAGCACTGGATGAGAGGGCTAAGGAGTAGACAGAAGAAAGATGTCTGCTAGATAACTTGCATGAAAAATAGAATAGAAGGTGGCAGGACCATTTATTGTGAAATAAACAGGTTAGAGGCTTGGGAGAGTGAATGATACCAGGTGCCATAATAGGTTGTGTATGTGATATCTTGCATGGGCCACCTTGTGTTGTTTGGTATATATAGCATCCCAACCATTTAGTACGCACTTCACAGCACCCAACTGTATATCTCACCCAAGGTAGACACCTATAAAATATTGACTAAGTGAATGAAATCCCAAAATATTGGCACTTCCTTAGCACACTTAGCACACTTCCTTAGCACACAAAGGCAAGTGAGATTAATGTTAGGTAACTCAAAACATAGTACAAGAAATACAAGAAGCACATTATTCCCCTGAATCTTTATTCTTTGTGCAAGATGAAAAAAACTGTAGACATTGATTTCAGATACATAAAGTGGGTAATGTTTATGACATCTGCAGAGCCTATAATCACTAATGGTCCTTGTTCAAAGGGGTTATCTAGGCTGTCAAACTTTGATGTTTTGAAGTGTAGTTTTGTAGTAAATAGGATATCTGACTCCTAGTACTTTTGCAATAAGCCAAATATAGTTCTAGGTGCTTTACTTGTAGCTGATTTTTCCCCACTGATATTGTGAAGGCGTGTCATGGTGCTTTAGTGATGTCTTGTCTCTTTCCCTGGATTGAAATGAGGGTTAAGTGAAGAAAGCTGAGAAAGAAGAGTCAGTCATCATTTTCTTGGTTTTGCCACTACTAAGTAAAGTGATTTGTACCCAGTCTCTTAACTTCTCTGAGATATAGTTTCCTCATGTATGACTAGAAAGTCTTGCAGTTTCAAAAGTAACCCTAAGAGTGGAGACTCAAGTAGCTGTAGCTGATTTAATTCCATGCTATTTCATTCATATAACTTCTCCTAGGGCCCTCTGGTGCTGGGTGTCTCTAATGAAATCTTTCCTTCCAGTACGTGCTGTGGGCAATCTCCATGAGGGAAGCAGAGGGCTGATTTTCGCTGCCAGCGCGGCTCAGGACAGTGGCAGCTTGGGGTATGTTAGTTGCCTCTTGAACACGGAGAAGTCTTGGTGGAAGGTGCCCAGAGCCAGAAGCAGATGTGTGCAAACGTAGTGGGCCATCCCATTCTTCTGTGCTTGTTCGGTCTCAACTCTACAATACTTTTCCAAATGTTCATTTGAGATAGAACAGTGTAAAGAATAAGAGTCTCACCATGGAATCAGACTGCCTGCCTGCCTTGGAGGGCTAATTATCACCTCTTATCATACAATGGTGGGTAAGCTACGTTATCTCTTTGTGCCTCAGTTGTTTCATGTATAAATTGAAAATGATATTAATAGTACCTAATTCCAGAGCTATTACAATCATTAAAGTGAATAAACATGAAGTGTTTAAAACAGTGTATGAGCGCAAGTACACAGTGTCATTCAGCTGCTATTAGAGAACTTGTTTCAGTAGTGGTAGTAGGGAGAAAAGGGAAGAAACAGAAGGATGAGGAGGACAAATACTGAAGGTCCAGTAGCTTTTCTTGCCTGCAGGACACAGCACAAAGTGCTGCACATGGCGTTCAAAGGCCAAGTCTTCCGGTTCACGATGTGCCGCAGTCTCGTCCTGCTGTGTCTTCCAACCAGTGAGCCTGATTACTTTTTTAGAACCCAACATGTGTTTACTCTTTTCTGCATTGTTGTTTCAGTCAGAAAACCCTGCCTTTCTTCCTCTGTTTGTTAAAACTGCATCCATCAACCAACTTAAGACAAAATGGCATCTTTGTAAAGGCTTCCCCAATAGTCTAGTCATACTCAAACTCTGCTTCCCTCCTGTTTGTTCACATTTGTTAATTTTCTCATACAGTACTTCTTTTCATTCTGTTTCACATCGGAATTTGTGGTTTTTCTTCCAGGTTCCCATCCATAGGATAAATTTCTGGAGTGTATAAACCATCATCTCTGTCCTGCTAGCGCATATAGTTAACCTCTCTATCTGCTGGGTTCATTTGACCCATAAGCACAAGGCAACCAGCAGGCAGAGGAGCTAAAGCCCCACATCCCCTCTGCCCCTTGCCAGGGGCAGCTGGTTTCCACAGACAGCTCCTGCTTACACGTCATGCACCTGAGAGTCAACTGGAAATGTCCAGGGCAGTGACTAGAGCCATTCCTACTGTTTTGAATAAAATTAATAACCAAGAGAAGAGGACAAATAATTGTTACTACTACACTGTTGTTCTTTCACTGCAACAGGAATATAACCATCTACCTGTTAATGCCAAAAGGAAAAAAAGCCCATAATGTGTTAGCCTTAACATTAAGCAACATTTATTATGAGCCAAATGTAAAAATGACTAGGCCAGCTACACAGTGATTCCGTGTTTCAGCAATAGCAATGGAGGAAAGATAGAGGATGAAACATTGCAGGAAATGAAATAGAAACTGAAGTCTGAGAATGAATCTGGGAGTTGGAGATAAAGTCAATCACTGAAACCAGAGCTTTGCAACATATTCTTCATAACACACTCTAAATAAACCCAGATTTGATTTTTGTCAACTGAAATAATATTTTTATTTTACATCAATAACTGGAAGAATGAAATCCAGCCAAGTCTTAAGTTTACATACTTTTCTCTAGGGATGACATTAGTGTCATTTTGGAAAATTTTAAGTATTCTACATTTTTGCTTCCAATTTCATGTTCTTTCATTATTTAACGTTCAAATCTTCTCATTCCTCACTCATAAATTACTTGTGTTTAGTTTCTTGGCCATCCCTCAAAAGTCTTTGCAGCCATTTTAATTTTTAAATAATTGAAATAAAGTGGGATTTCTTATATTGCATAAAAGGAGGATTTCCCTTTATACATTCAAATCATGGTTTCACTTTCTGTTAATTTTTAAAATTATCGTGGTTAAGCAAGTAACTGAGAAACAGGTCTAGATGCCATATTCAAAACAACAAGGTAGAATTCTTAATGAAACAGAGATCAGAAGAATTGTCAAAGGACACTGTTTCCCATATGACCTACTGATAATGCTAAAATGTTTTGTTCTAGTTAATGCCAGTTATATAATTACCATGTTCAAAAGCAAGAAATTCAGAATCGAGAGCACGTTTGAGGTTACAGCTTATGAGGGAAGATCTAATTGATACAGGGGCGGACAGAACTAGACCCTCTCCTCTCTTGCCCATTTGTTCCTATGAACTGGAGAAAATACAATCCAGTTTTGCCTGTAAGCATAATGGACAAGGTGGGAAAGTCAGTTCTCCCTTTGACACCTCTGTGCTCTGCCTTGGGAAGCCCTGAGTAACACAGTATGGACTTCTGCATCTGGGGAAAGAACATCTTCTTTTTAAGTCCCTTTCTGGATCAATTTTTTTAATCTTCTTCCATTTGTGGTAGATTTCTAGTTATTTAAGGCTTTAGTCTCAAAATCTGACAAGCCTGATAAAAATTCTCTTCCTTAAACTTACAAATAATCATAAGGCCATGTTTTCTATACATGAACCTTCAGCATGCTCGGCAAAATGATCCTTAAGATAATTTTTTTGCTTTGGTTTAAGAAAGGTTTTCAGAGGACAATCAGGGGTCAATGGCCTACAGAATGCAAACTTTTAGTGTGCCTCCTTTCAAGACCCACTTTACCCATTTGCTTGTGGGCCTCCAGAGTCACTTATGAAGTATTTCTGTTTCTCTCTGTGTGTCTCTGCCACACACAATTTTATACACACTTATGCTTGCACGCAATACGTGTTCCTGTCCCAAGTCCAAATTATTATTTCTAACCACTTCAAAGATGTTACAATTTCAACTAAAATATAAAGCACCTTTTAAGTACTTTATGTTAGATGCCACAGGAATATTCTGATATCATATAATCTGCTTGTGGAGAAAATGTATATGTATGTGTATAGGTGGGCTTTAAATGCTAAATGAATGTTTTTTACTAACATATGTTGCTGCTACTAACATATGTTGCTGCTTTTAATTAACTTTCTTAGATGTTACCTACTTGACTCTTGAGCAAATGGGAGGTTCACATTGATAGGAAAGTTATCAGTATCCCAATTTTAGAGATGAGGAGCTGGCACAAGTAACTAAAAACCAAGCTGTGATAGCACAGTTCATACATGGTATGGTCAGAAACAGGACAGACATTTGAAGTCTGACACATTGTCCCACAAGTGTCTCACTTGTCTTCTGAAGAGGACTATGTAGAGGCAAATGCTCACATTAAAATAAAGAGATCACAGGACTTGGAACCATACCATTCTTTTGGGAGAAGGCTGGGTAGAGAATCTGAAAGTGAATGGGGCATGATACCAAAAAGAGAGAATAGCTGGACTGGAACAGGCCACTGCAAGACTGCACAATGCTGAGTGGACACAGGAAAGGTACCAGCTGGAAAAGCAAAAGGCAAAATGAACAGGTACTTCTGCCAAATTGCTATGTGATTGAAGTAGGGTGAATCAGTAATGGCAAGTGGAAACTTTCTTCCAGGAAGAGACTTTACATGTTTGTACTATCAAGAATAAGACCAAAGGGGACCAAGCATTAATTAGATGACTAAGTACATGTACATTTATCCAAACCTTGGGTACGCCAAGTTTAAGAAAGAAAAACAATTTTCCCCTAAATTGAGACAATATAAAATCTAGCGAAATGCCAGAATATGAGAAGTCCATACTAAAATTTATGCAGAACTACAAAAGACCTGAAATAGAAAAAATACTTTTTGTAAAAAAAAAAAAAAAAAGAAAGAAAAAATACTTTTTGTGAAGGTAGGAAGGAGTTTCGCTTTTAATTTTGCAGTCTACTATAAAGCTATAACTTTCAAAACAGTGTGGTATTGGCATAAGGATGAACATATAGATCAATAAAACAGGATTGAGAATCCTTTCCACTTATCAACAACTTTTTCTCGGGGGCGGGTGCAAAAATGATAAAGTAATTTATTGGGAATAGATAATCTCTGCAACAAAAGGAGCCTGGATAATTTGATATCTATGTATAAAAAATAATAACTCAGACCTCTACCTCTCACCATACACAAGTTACTGCAAAGGGGATGACAGACCTATTATGTTTTCTAGATTTATCTACAAAAATTTCTTAGAAAAGAAGAAAATTGTTATGTTCTTGAGTTTAGCATGCTGTTCTTGATATAATATCAAAAACACGAACTTTAAAATGAAATCAAGTGATAAACTAGACTTTATCTCACATTTTTGAGTTATATTTGAGCCATTCAGTAAGATCCAACAAAAGAGTAGCATCCACTGAGTGGACTGAGACTCCTTGTGTCTGGAAACCGCGCAATAAGCAGTAATAGTTACCTACCAGTAATGTAGTAGTTTTCTGTGGTTATCGTAACAAATTACGGCAAAATAATGACTTAAAATGAAGCAAACTGACTAACCCCAATTCTAGATGTCAGAAGTCCAAAATCAGTCTCACTGGGCTAAGATCAAAGTATCAGCAGAGCTGGTTCCTTGTAGAGGCTCTGGGGGAGAACGTATTTCCCTACCTTTGCCAGCTCCTGAAGATCACCTACAGTGGTGGATTTATTGTGGTCAATTTGAGCAGGAACGCCCGCTGGACTGAGATGGTGCGATTCTGGGTGTAGAACATCCACCTGAGGATTGTTGCTGACACAACATAAAGGAAAACAGGAGCAGACGATGGGCCGGCTGTTTCCCAGAAGCTCTGCTGCAGCTGGTTCTCCTGAAAGGAACTCAGCTGTTCTCATCAAGGAAGGAGCTCAGGGCCTTGCTGTCAATGAGGATAGCTGCTGTTGCTTCGGGGAGCTCTGGTCTTCATCTCCACTGCGAGCATCATACCCTGGTTCCAGAAAAGATTCCTTCAGTCTTTTAGTGCAGGCATGGACTTACGTGGGACATGGCCATGGGTTCCCAGCCCTTGATTTGATCTTTTGGGTCTCCAGTGCAGAGGTAGACATTTGGCACTCTTCCTCCATTTGGCTTATGGATGAATGTTGTAACTTGTAAATGTCCTGAATGACAGCTGCTCTCTTGCCAACATTGGCTCTAGAAAGGTAACTAATACACCTACATTGTTTGCTTGGCCCATGGCCCCTTCCTCTGTCTCCCAAGTCAATGCACAGGACCTCCAGGTTCTCTCTTACATCTGCCTGCACTGTCACAGTGGTCCCCCCGCCGATCCTTCTGCCTCTCTTGGATAATGACCCTTATGATTAGGCTGAGCCCAACTGAATCACACCAGATAATCACCCCAACTCAAGGCACTTACTTGAATCACAGCTACAAAGCTCTTTTTGTGATGTAAGGTAAAATATTTACAGGTTCCAGGGATTAGAACAAGGACATTTTTAGGGAGGCAAGTTTCAGCCTATTAGAGTAATTACTAGTGTTAACTCTAAAACTAGCTAGAGTATTAATTGTTTTCAACTGATACAGTGAAACTATATATGATAACATTTTGATATATACAGTTCAATCGTGAGATTTTCCATTTTGAAGGGAGAGACAGAGATAAAGAGAGAGACAGAGAGAGAGACAGAGAGAGAGAGACAGAGAGACAAGACAGAGAGAGAACATGCCCATGTGAGCGCAGGCTGTCAGATTCGAGAGCTGATTCTGCATTTTTACTTTGATACTGGGAGACTAAAAATACCACTATATGCAAATTACAAATATAGAGATCATGGTGTGAACAGACTATCACATTGCCAGTTTATAGAAGAGGTTATACTTTTGGATAATTGTAGGACACCAGCTGGTAGAATGTTTAGAGTGACGTTATGTACTTTTTTTTTTGTTTCCTTAAACATCTGGTCTCTTTTAGTGGATTTTTATGTCAGATAATTTGAATTTTTTCTTGAGTTCTCAAAATAATCGCCCATACCATAATTTTGCAAGTTTTTTCTCTGCTGAATTTTAAGATTACTTTAAATCCCAGTGCTAGAATTTGTAACTCTCCCTGGTATAATATAAAAAATGAATGATTATATTTCTCTCAGATTACTCGTTTTGCAGGGTCTTAATACATAAATAGAATCCACCTTGAGAAGGTGATAAATCTGACAGTTTGAGAAGTTTTACATTTTTTACATCTGTCTCCTGCCATTCTGCTCTATATTTAGGAGTAATTATTCCTCAAAGAAAAATAAGTTCATTTATTCATTTTTATTTATATACTACTTTGTTCTTTTAAAAAAGCCTTAAGAAAGTCAGTTTGTTTGTTCATTTGAAAATAAATGTTTGAGGCAACCTAATTTGATATGAAAATCTCAATAGCATCTGTAAATTTCCTTCAACTCAAAAGTGAGAAAAGCTTCCAGAACTCTTTAGAGTCACATTTGGTACTCAGTTGCATACAACCCATTTCAAAGGGTGGATTGGAGATGTCAGGCCAACAATAGCTAAGATGAGAGAGTGTTCGCCTGGGCCCCCACCCAGGACAGTGCGGGCTCCGTCCACAGCTCCAGAAGCCTGGTGCTTGTTCAGCTAGGGTCTAGTACACACTTAGGGAAGGCTTCTAGCTGGGGTGGACAGGTGTTCCCAGTTGCGTAAGACTGTTTGGACAGGCGGTTGTGGGAACTCCCCGTGGCTCAGAGGTGAACCTCAACTGCAGGTGAACTGCTTTGCAGATACCGTCTTGGTTAATCTCGTGATGCCCTTGTGCAGTAGGCATCATAGTTATTCCCACCTCACAAATGAGGACTCTAAGGCAAAAGTGAAAATAATGTCTCCATTCTCTCGACTGCCTTGAAAGTTTTTCTGGCTCCACCTTAAGAGTTTGTTTGAAAGTGTGAGTTTAGGGGCTTTGTCTGGATTTGAATAGTGGCTTGAACACTTACTAGCTGGGTAACTTAAGCCATTATTTAACTTGCATCAGTTTCCTGATTTGTAAAATAAAGATAATAACAGTGATTTTATCAAAGAATGTTACAAGATTAGCCGAGAGAGTGCATGTAGATGACCTGGAATAACCCCTAAGACAGAGTAAAGAGTAACTAAATCTTAATTCCTCCTTTCATTATGTGTTTCCCCTCATTATTTGTACTATACTATTTCGAATGTGTTTTTTTCTCATTAGAAAGCAACTCTCTAAAGGAAAAGGGCTCTCCCTTGTTTAGCACAGATCATTCATTCCTTTCATATTTATTCAGCTCGTCATGTACTTTTGCATGTACATGATGAAACATGGTTTTTGACCATATTTCATGTAATTGAAGAATGTGGTACATGCTATACTAAGCAGGGACACTGTGCTGCACACCAATAGCTGCTGCGAACAGATTCCATGGGAAATAGGGACTACTTATCTGGGCATGTGCTTTTATTGGCTCCCACCCTTGTTGGTGACACTTCCTTTGCATAATGAGCTCTCACGACAGTTTTTCTTAGTTGCTATTTCATTAATTTATGCAGAACTGCTTTTCTAAATCTGTCCTAAGCAAAATAAGGTTTGGGGAAAACTGAAAAGTAGTTAAGGCCTTGTTGAAATGGCTTGGCGCTAGAGGCAGGACACTTAGAAACATCTAGATATCCAGATTGCCACATCTGAGTAGCGTAAGTCCAAAGAAGTCACAGAGTTTGACCAATTAGTTCATCAATTGTCATCTAAAGCTGACGGGAAATTAGAAAAGTGTTTTGAGTATTTTAAAGGAATCAAATCCAGAGCTGATATGCACCCAAGAAAAAAGTTCGTCCAGGAGATTGAATTAGAATGTGAAATCTTTCAGAATATCTCATTTCCTTTGTTTGCTGAAATGGAATCAAATGAGGGAATTCATTTTGTTGTGCTTTGAAATATCTTATTGGCAGCCTTCATGGTAAAGCACTATTATTATTACCAGAAGAAATCAGCCTGCAAACTCTAATAACAATAAGATGAACATTGCAAACATGTTATTTAAAGCCATCAAGATAAATGGATAACTTATAATCTTGTTACTTGTGAGTATGTGATAAAATATGCCCATAATAATTCCAGTAGCTATCATTTCTTGAATCTTTACTAAGTACTGGATGTTTCATATTTCATATCTCGTTTAATATTTACAGACTTTCTGAGAATTATAATTTTCGTTTTACATGTAAAGATCTGAAGGAAAAGAGAGATTGTAGGGCTTGCTCAGTATGACCCAGCTCATGGAGGCCTGTGCCTCCTACATATTCAAATTCGTGTCTAATCAACTCTAGGATCCTGCTCTTCATTTTAAACCACATAGAGATCCATTACTGCCCTGACTTGCTGTGTCAATTCTTGGTCCTCTGTATTTTCTGTATATTCTCCTTTCATTTAGTACTACGTGGAAAATTGTTTAGGGATAGCAATATGATCTGAGGCATTTGACTTTTTTATTCTCTGAGTTGGTTTGATATTTTCTTTGTATGAGGTTACAAAAAGATAGGTAATAGCATCCTCCTCGGGAATGTCTGTTTTTGCGGTTTCTTCTGGGTATATGTGTTTCTTGGTTCTTATGACCTTTAGTCCTCCAGGGTTATCTTCAATGACAAAGTCATGGTTGGCTCTACTTGGTAATGGTGACTCAGCCCACCATATTCTCCTGTTTAGAAGACTGCTTGCGCCGTCCCAGGCATCCCGCGGAAACCAGACAGGTCCTTGCAGATGGGAGTCCAGTTGTGCTGCCTCCATTTGACTTTTTTAAATGCATGATAAGGCAAAATGATGAATTCTTCAAACTCAATACCAGTGTCAAAACGTTCAAACTTGGGGCTGGGGATTTAGCTCAGTGATTAGAATGCTTGCCTTGCAAGCACAAGGGCCTGAGTTCGATCCCCAGCACCACCAAAAAAAAAAAAAAAAAAAGTTCAAAGTTGATGGTGCAAAAAGGAAAAAGTGCCCTGCTCCAACATTAGCTATGAAAATGTCTGTCCCATCTTTCTTATCCCAAAGAAAACAATAAACTGGGCATGGGGGTACATGCCAGTAATCCCAACACACTGCGTGGTGGAAGCAAGAAGAGTTTAGGTTTAAATCCAGCCTGGACAACGGAGCTAATTAGCAAGACCCTATCATTAAAAAAAAAAGTAGAAATCAAAGAAAAGCGAGGTAGGCTGAGGATGCAGCTCAAGTGCAAAAGCCCTGGTACCTGAGTACCACAAAAGAAAGACAGACAGACAAAGAAATAAGGAAGGCAGGAAGGCAGGAAGGCAAAAGTGTGACTATCTTTGTTATTTTCCATAAAACATGGATATTATTATTTGTGGTGGACTGACATGGTCAATTTGAGCAGGAGCATGCAGCTGGACTGAGCTGGTGAGGTTCTGGGTGTAGACGATCCACCTGAGGATTGTTGCCGACACAACATTAAAGAAGAATGGAGCAGAAGATAGGGGCTGGCTGTTTCCCAGAAGAAGCTCTGTTAGGGCTGATTCTCCCCAAGGGGACTTGGCCATTCTTGTTGCAGAAGGAGCTTGGGACCTTGCTGTCATTGAGGATGGCTGCTGTTTGCTTTGGGGAAGTTCTGGTCTTCATCTCTGCTGTAAGCATCATACCCTGGTCCCACTATAGATTTCTTCTGCATTTTACTGCAGACACAGATGTACATGAGACAGTGATGTGGACTCCCAGCCCTTGATTGGATCTTTCAGGACTCCAGTGCATGGATAAATGTAATGCACCCTTCCTGCATTTGGCTTGAGTGTGTGTGAATGTTGTAACTTGTAAATGTCCTGTATTAAATCTGCTTTCTTGAAAACCATTGACTCTAGAAGAGTAACTAATGTATTACTTTAAAAAGATCCTAAAGATCGTGAAAAACCTTGCTACTTTTAAAGGTGAGAACCAGGAATGTCATAACACGTCCAAGATCGTAGCGCTGTCACAGAGTTACATTCATGTGCGCCTCCGTCAAGCAACCAAGCATGGTTATGTTATAACCTGCATCATTCCCACATTCCTGTACTTACTGCTTCAGTAAAGACTGATTGAGTGCTGGCTAAGCATCATACACTCTGCAAACTCCGGGAGCATCACTTCTTGTATTGTAAACACTTCGCACCTTGGCAATTAGATACTGACAAAAAACGACAATATCGAACATGGGTGATAAGTGGTAAATAGGGAAATATATAGAACTTGGAGAGTTTATTGGAAGGACATCTTACCCATCTAGAGGAGGTAATGTCAAAGCCAGGTCTAAAAATCAGTGGAAAGTAGCCAGAAAGTGACAACAGCACACGCATGTGTCCCAATAACCAGAAAGTTTGTCTCAGAGGTGGCAAGAATCATTTCAGGCTTCTGACCCTGAGAGACATATATGGAGAGGAGTCTATGTCTGCAGATAATGTGGACATCAGTGAAGAGCAACTTTTGAAATGGTTACCAATATTTATATCATTCATTTTAAGATGATACTGAGATAAGCTGGAAGGATTCAGGTCTATGCTTCCAGCAGGTGAGTAACTTTGATGGAGCCTGGCGTTTTACAGCCAAGGTGCAGCATCCTAGGACTGGTAGAGACAGTTAGC
The DNA here is from genome assembly GCA_004026905.1 of Hystrix cristata. Classification (NCBI taxonomy): domain Eukaryota; kingdom Metazoa; phylum Chordata; class Mammalia; order Rodentia; family Hystricidae; genus Hystrix; species Hystrix cristata. The sequence continues at coordinate 4,466 of PVJO010015148.1, read as the reverse complement.
CCCATCAGCAAGACGAACTCCTCAGGACACACAGCAATCAAAAGGAAAGTGAGGCCTCCACTGTGGGAGAAATAAATTGCCTTCACTTGGAGCTAGCGTTCCACCCTTGGCACATTTTGCTGTAGTGAATGTGCTTTACCACTTCATATACTCTCTTCCCCCAAAGAGGCTAATTTTTACCAACTGCAGCATCTGAACCCCTTGCTTTCTGGCTTCTGAACTAGTTCAAAAAGAGGGAATTACTGTCAGGAGATCACAAGACGGAAGGAGAAAAGATTTCTCTTTCACTGTCACTCCACTTTAGCACATGTGTGTCTCCTTAAGAGCAGTGTCTGCTGGCAACCTTACCCCATGGCTCTGACCCTGCTGAGCGACAGAACGCCACTTCTTCCCACTACCCCAGTGGCTTCAGCTGGTAATGGCTTCCTGCGGTTGTTCATCTCTGGTAACAACATGCCATCTGTCCCTCAAACCTACTCACACTTCTGTAGAGCTAGTCCTTCATCAAAGTCTCATTTCCTGCCAAGACCCTGACTGGTACAGCGGCTCAACGGTGTGAACTCTCAACACTGTTTCCATTTTATTTTGAAGATGTAGAGACAAGTGTTTCAGGGAAAGTCATCCAGTGGCTTCCAAGATGTTTAAGTAAAATAATCTAACCAAAAATGTGGTCTTCTGGAAAAGTAGGCAAATAACCTAAACCCCAATTTCTAGGTTCTGTATAAGGTGGAAGGGTTAATTTTTACAACACCATGATGTGCACTGCATCTATCTTAGGGATTACCTCAGTGTTTCGGAAAATTAAGAAATTGCTTAGAATTGCATATCTATTACACGGCAAGGTGAGATTGTAAACAGAGTTCATCTGACTCCGGTCTATGATCTTTACATGCGTTGCTCCCACATAACTCACAAACTTTTTCAGATTTGAAATTTTCCTTTTTGGTTCTACTTTACATAATGATCCTACCTGGATGTTTCTGTGTTACTTCACTATCAATTCCCCTTCCTTCCCTTTTCCTGATTCCAGTGTCACAACCCAGCATGCTTTGCGGCATCCGGTTTGCCTGTTCTGTGAGCTCAGAAGCTCAGAGATCTCTGTCTGTTATCATAGCAGTTTGTCGTCAAGACCCCAAGATGTGTCATAACAAACTCACTGAGGCCTTCAGCTGTTATTTCTGTCCACAATGAAGCAAAAACTCATATTCCTACTTCTTTGTACATTTTCTCTTTACCTGATTAGCTGTAATTTACAAGTACCTAAATTTTAAGAAGACCCTTACCCACCACCCTTCTCTTCTTTTCCAACTCACACATTCCCATCAGTTAAGAGTTCTTTGCCCTTCTGTACTCTTCTGTACACACCTGACCAGAAAATATAGAATGGTTTCGGTGTGCTGTGTAACGTTGAGTTGGTGGGGAACAGAAGAGACCGGGAATGGGAAATGAATGTGTAGGATGCTTTGTTCTTTCTCCTCAAATAGATCATTACATTTCAATTATTACAGAGCATGTGTTTCTTTCCTTTTTTGTTTTGTTTTGTTTTGTTTTTTGAGGCAAGGTCTCAGTATGTAGCTCAGGTTGCCCTTGAACTATATATATAGCTCAGGCTGACCTCAAACTCATGGGGATCCTTCTGTCTCAACCTCCGAAGCACTGGGATTACAGACCATGTATTTCTTGAGTCACTCCTATTTTATAGTTTTATAGTTTTTCTTCACCTTATATCCTGGTAATTTATATACCTATCTCCAAAAAGAACTGCCTATTAGTTTTCCTTACTCCAGCTTTTCCTTCCCTGTGGGGTTCTAAATACTACACTTTCTTCTCTATCATCTGGGGGTTTTCTCTACTTTCATCATTCTTGCATATGTACTTTAAGTGTCTTGTTACTACTATTGTAGCTTTCTCTAAATAGATGCTTTGTCATCAGTGTTATCATTAAAGTAATATGTCTCAAAATACAACTTCTCTAGTTATGCTGAGTACATCTCTCAGGGATACCTAAGTTTTCTCAAAAATAAGATTTCAGTTTTATTTCATTTATGATCTAAAAAGTACAACATGAAATTATCAAGAATCATCTAGATGTAGAAGCTAGGAATTGCCTCTGACTTCAGTGCTGGCATTAGAATTTGACTTCAATACTGCAAAGAAAATAAATGACATAGTTCACTCTAATAATGACAGATGAGTTCATATTGGATTTACCCTCTAGTTGATAACATTATAAACTCTGGGCAAAATATAACAAAAAAAGCATTTGAAAGCACTGAAGAGAAAGCCAAGTAGAACTGGAGGACATGCACTCCTGAAAGAGGGAGAAAATCTAGGTGAGGTGACATTTAGTTGGCTTATCTATAAGGATACTTTCCAATCCACAGTGCTCGTAAATGGAGAGAGTTCAAGGGAAAAGTAGTAGTTTGTGCCTCTAGAGACTAAGATTGGAGTCGATAATTCCCAAAAGGCCAGAAATTGAGGAATAAAAGCACGAAAAGAGACAGTTACAGATGAAGTTATCTGAAAATCTTCATAAAGCCAGGCACTGTGGCACATGCTGATAATTCCAGCATCCCGGAGGCTGAGGCAGGAGGATCATGAACTGGAGGCTAGCCTGAGCTACCTAGACCTTGTCTCATTAAACCAATGAAACAATAAAAAGAAAACACCCAAAACCAAATAACAAATCTGTACACTGTTACCTTGAAACCCTTGTATGTCTGCTAAACTATGAATGTGCCAAGTGAAATTATAGGAAACATAGCAAATATCAGCAGCTCAGAGTTCAAAGAGCTGTATAGCTATTACAGCAGCTGCCTGAGGCTAAAATGATAGAGATTAGAGTTCAGGTCTTGCCACAGGAAGGGGTAAATAGATGACCATATCTAAGCACAAAATAGCCAAAAGGCTGATAGCTAAAAAGACTATTAAATTCTAAAAAGATCTAGAGAAAAATACATTATATTCAGGAGTATAATGATAAGAATGATGGCAGATGTCTCATATCAAAGGGTAGAAACTAGAAGATACTAGAACAACATTTTAAAGTATAGAAAGAAAAAAACTTTTGATAGAATTATCTACCAAGAAAAGACACTCTTCAGGAGGAAGGCAACGAAAAAAGATTTGGGGGCAAATATACCCTGTAGAAATATGTTATGAACAAATCTACACTATAAGAAAGAAAAAGCAAGTTTTTCTAGTAGAATAAAAAATCATCCCAAACAAGGAGGAAAGGTTAGTACTAGGTATGGTAAATGTACGGGTAATGTTTTTAAAGTTTTTAAATAATTTCTTTAAAAGTCTATTAAGTACTTTAGGTAGAATGAATTAAAATACAGTATTTGGGGAATTTTTACCATCACATAGTAACAAATATATGTAACCACGATAATCCAAAGTAACAGAATAAATTATATTAAACGTTTTTACAGAAAATGGTAAGTTATAAATACTTGTAATATCTAAAGCAACTATTAAAGGCAATCAGTAAAAAAAATTAAAGAAAGAATTAATATCTGGTATACAGAAAAGAATTGACATACAGGCCCCAGACTCACCGTTAGGCTTGCTTACAATAGACCTTAGCTGATATGAGGAACTTGGATTTGGTGGGGTTCCCACCACCCTCTCAATATGCAAATTATGTAGCATATGTACTTGTCAGCAGGAGTTGCCTATGTGACCAGGCCCAAATAAAGCATTTCAGCACTGAGACTCTAAGGGGCTTCCATTTCCCACCTTATTATGTTCCGTTACTAAAAAAACTTAAATGCATTCCATGAAAAGTCCTTAGAAGGGAACATGGAAGCTTACCCTAGTTTCTTCAAAATCCATCCTGTATGTCTTTTGCCTTTTCTAGTTTTACTTTGTTCCCTTTTTATCCTTTCTCTGTAATAAACTATAGATGTGAATATAAGTTGAGTTTTATGAGATCATCTAGCAAGTCATTGTCTTTTTGGTTAAATTTATACCTAAGTAGTTCCATCTTTTTGGTGCTATGGTGAAAAGTTTTCTTAAGTGCTCTGTTGGGTAATTTATTATTATTGTGTATAAGTGCAATTGATTCTTTGTTGATTTTGTATTCTGTGATAGTACTGAATTGTTTTATTTGTGATAACAGTTTTTTTAGCGAGTTATTTAGTGTGTTCTATATATAAGACCATGCCATCTGTAAATAGAGATTTTTTTTTCTTCCTTTGCAATTTCTATGTCTTTGTCCTGGTTAGGACTTCCAGTGGTATTTTGAATAGAAGTAGTGAGTGGGGATATACCTTTCACAATTGCACACAAAAGAATGAAATACTTAGGAATCTATCTAACAAAAGAAGTAAAAGACCTTTACATCGAAAACTACAGCACCCTAAAAAAAGAAATTGAAAAGGATATCAAAAAATGGAAGGGCATCCCATGTTCCTGGGTAGGAAGAACCAACATCGTGAAAATGGCTATACTTCCTAAACTAC
>PVJO010015147.1:0-37827 GCA_004026905.1 Hystrix cristata | reverse complement strand
GATAGCTAGAGGCTAGCTTTTCTTCAGCTTAATTTTTGGCACTTTCTAAAAAAGATCAGGTGGCTGAATGTGCCTGGGATTGTTTTAGCATTCTTTATTCTGTTCCATTGATCTACATGTCTGCTTTTTGCCAATACCATGTTATTTTTTTCTTTTTTTTTTTTTTAAATTTCTTACCAAGAACATGTATTGGTACATTATATACACAATGATCACATTCATCATGGTTAATTTACCTGTACATGATATATCTTGTTTTCCCCCCTTTTCCCCACCCCTCCCTTTTGCTCCCCCTCCCTTCCCTCTTTACAGCAGGTTTATTTACATTTTTCCATTTTTTCCCTCTCTGCTTTCTTTTCTTTGGCCCTTCCTTCTTTTCCCCTTTCTCCCTTTGTAGTTCTCCTCTCTTTTGGATATTATCTTTCTTTTACATAATATCCATTATACCTCTTTTTCCTTATTTACGCTTATGCTTTCTCACATCAGAGAAACAATTTGATGTGTACTCATGAGTGTCTGACTTACTTCACTTACTTTGTAGTACAACATGAAGTCCAGGATTACAATGCCTCCTGCTTTACTCCTGTTGGCCGGGATTGCTTTTGCAACTCTAGGTCTCTTCTGGTTTGATACGAATTTTAGAATTGTTCCCTCTACTTCTGTGAAGAATGCTAGTTGTACTTTAATTGGGTTTGCTTTAAATATGTGTATCACTTTTAGAAATGTGGCAGTTTTTACCATATTGGTTCTGTGTATCCAGGGACAGGGGATATCATTTCATCTTCCAATGTCCTCTTTGGTCTCCTTTCTCAAAATACTGTAGTTTTCATTGAAAAGGTCTTTCATTTCCTTGGTTAGGTTAATCCCTAAGTATTTAATTTTTCTTGATGCTATTGTGAGTGATATTATTTCACTAATTTCTTTCTTTTTAAGTTTATTATTGGTGTACAGGAACAATGTTGACTTTTTATGTGGACTTTTTTTCGGGGGGGATCTGTTGAGACAGGATCTCACTATGTAGTTCAGGCTGGCCTTGAACTCTCTATGTAACCCAAGCTGGCATCAAACTCTTGGTGATCCTCCTGCCTCAGCCTTCTGAGTACTGGGTTTACAGGTGTATGCCACCACACCTGGCTCATGTGTTATCTTTGTATCTTGCCATACTACTGAATTTGGTTATTAATTCTAGGAGCCTTTAGGTAGAATTTTTTGGGTCTTCTACATAGAAGATCCTGTCATGTTCTAATAAAGATAATTTGACTTCTTCCTTCAATATACATATCCCTGTTATTTCTTTCTCTTCACTGATTGCTCTGGCTAAGATTTTGAGAAGTATATTGAATAAGAGTGCTGAAAGAGGACTTCCTTGCCTTGTTCCTGATTTTAAAGTTTTCAGCTCCTCTCCATTTAATATGGTGTTGGCATCAGATTTGTCATAAATAGATTTTGCTAGATTGAGGTAAGGTCCTTCTATACATATTGTCTCCAGGGTTTTTTTTTTTATCATGAATGGCTGTTAGATTTGGTTAAAGGCTTGTTCTGCATCTGTTGAGGTGATCATATGATTTTGTCCTTGCTTCTGTTTATGTGGTTTATTGCATTTATAAATTTATATATGTTGAACCATCCCTGCATCCCTAGGATGAATCCTACTTGGTCAAGATGTATGATCTTTTTGATGATTCATTACATTTTGTTTCCTAGTAGCTTATTGAAGTTTTTGTGCCTATGTTCATCAAAGTGATTGGCTTGTAGTGCTCTTCGTCGATTGGATCCTTTTCTCATTTAGGAACCAGGGTAATTCTAGGTTCCAGAAATAACTTTGGGTATATGTTTTCCCTTTCAAATTCTTTAAAGAGTTTGAGAAGTATTGGTATTAGATCTTCCTTAAAGTTCTCATAGAATTCAGCAGTGAATTCTTTAGGATCTGGATTTTCCTTCATTGGTAGTTTTTAAGTCACTACTTTAATTTTATTTTCTGTTATTGAGTTGTTCAGTTTCTACATCTTCTTGGTGCAGTTTGGTAATTCATATGTATCTAGGCATCAATTTCGAGACAGTTCTGCAGGATAGATAACCTGGTTTACAAGCTGTTTTTCTTTATTGCTTGAAACACTTCACTCCAAGCCTTCCTGACCTTTAAGAAGTCAGGAAGTTGTGTTGAGAATTCTGCTATAATTCTAATGGGGTTTACCTTCATAAGCTATAATTCTAAGAGGATTTAGCTTTATAAGTAATTCACTGCTTTTCTTTAATAGCTTTTAGGATTCTGTCCCAGTGTTGGACTTCTGGAATTTTGACTGTGATGTGTAGTGGGTAGGTTTTTTTCATATTGTGGCTATTTGAACTTCCAAATATCTCACTTACTTGTATGTTTAATTCTTTCTGTGTATTTGGAACATTTTCTGCTGCTGTCAGTTCCGTGACCAAGTTTTTTATGCCAATAGGTCTTCTACAACAATTACTACAGTGGTGTTTGCCTAACTGTGATATTCTATTTTTTCTTCTACATTTATTTATTGAAATTTTTTAGTAAAGAGCTCTCTCTTCCTCCCACTTGTGTATTCAGTCATATTGATGTATGTCACTGTAGACTTATGTATATTTACTTTATTTCATAGGTTATAATTCAGTACTATCATTATTCATTTTGTTGCTCAGATCATTCTAGTATTGAACATAAGAACTCCTTCAGGTTAGTGGGAAGGTTAGGGGGAATAGTATCAAAACTCATTAAAATGGGTTTGGGGACTTAGCTCAAGAGGTAGAACACTTGCCTAGCAAGCACTAGGCCCTGAGTTCAATCCCCAGCACACCCAAAAAACCACTTTAAAAAGATAGATAGATAGATAGATAGATAGATAGATAGATAGATATCTTTTTAAAGTGGTTTTTTTTGGATGTTTTTCTGGGATAGATAGATATCTCTATCTATCTATCTATCTATCTATCTATCTATCTATCTATCTATGGGCTGGAGATTTAGCTCAGTGGTTAGAGTGCTTGCCTTGCAAGCCCAAGGTCCTGAGTTCAGTCCCCAGAACCAGAAAAAAAATTCAATTTTATATATATATATATCTCCAAAGCAAATGCAAATTTCATGTATTGCAAACATATACCAATAAAAAAACCCATGACAACAATTTTTTTGAAAAAAGACTCTATCAAGTATGCTCTGTGTCCTTCTAATATGCACCATCCTTTTTTGAATGTGTGCTTATTTTCTGGTACCACAAATGTGCCAGGCTAATCATATACTTTTCCTGTCCTAATCTTGGAACCAAACACTTTTTAAAGGACCTTGGAACCAAACACCTTTTTGAAATGTCATTCCAATGTCACCAGTATTTTTTTGAATGTCTTTTTTTCAGTAGCAAGTTAGAAGTTCCATGTCACATTAGTCGTTTATATTTAGAAGCCAAAATTTGGGTTGTAGGTGTGCTTGTTGCTACTAGAATTTCATTGCTTCTATGCCTTTCCAGTAAACAGTCTATGTACCCTTATACTAAAACCAAAACCTTTCTCTCATTCTCATACTCTCTCTCTCTGTCTCCCTATCTAAAAACATGAGTTCACACTGATATTTCTGATTGTCTGATTCCAATCCAACACATTGGTTCATTCCAACCTTCCCTCTATCTACATTTATAACATCTTTCTCTGACAGTGAAGAATCTGTTTTTGTATAGGGATTTTTGTCTTAGCCTTATAGTATCCAGTCAAAATACCATTTTCTAAAATTACTAGTTTCCTGTGGCTGCTATGTAACTATCAAAAACTAGGCAGCCTCATCATTATGAAGCCTAGACATTTAAAATCAAGATGATGGGAACCTTTATTCTTTTTGAGAGCTGTGGAGTAAAATCTGTTCTATGCCTCTCTTCTGTGTTCTGGTGTTTTCCTGGCAATGTTTTGCTTATAGATATTTTATTCAATCTCTGCCTTTATCTTCCTTTGCTGTTCTTCCTTTGTCTCTTCACATCATCTGCTTTCTGTGTGTGTCTGTCTGTATGTCCAATTTACCCCTTTTCTAAAGTATGTAAGTCATATTGGATTGGGGCCCAAACTATTAGCCACATTTCAACTTGATTACCCCTATTTCCAAGTGAAGTTACATTCTGATACTATAGGTTAGTGCTACATATCTTTCTTGGAGGCACACTTTGTCCCATATTACACATATAAGTTCTATTTTTTTACCTGCTTTAGTTATATTAGAGTTATATTGCATGTTTTTAATAAAGTTATTTACATTTATTCCCGTTTTTATTCTATTTTGGGTTCTTCCTCCACTTGTACCACCATTATATTTTAATTATTGGTTTTAATTATTTCTTTTAGAAGCATGTAAAATGTTACAATACAATTAAGAGTCAAAGTTAGACAAAAAGATACAAAAGAATTACTCTTTTTTCATGCTTTACTATCTATTCCTATTTTCCTATTTTGCCTACCCTTTTCACAACTTCCCTATATAGGTAACAAATTGCTTTAGTTTCTTTCTTTCCTATATTTATTTTTGCACAAGTGAGCATATACATACTAGCATTCTAACATTTCATTTCCTTTCACAAAGAATAATACATTATAGATACTCCAGAGCTTTATTCTCTTAGCAGTATGTCTGTGAAACCATGCCAAACCACGTACTAGCTTCTTCATTCTTTTTTAAAACTACATAGTGCTTGTGACAGACTTGTTGCATAGTACTTGTGACATACAAGCTTCTTCCATGATCTGTGCCTCTTAATATTCAAACTCATGTGTAATTCCCTTCCCTTGAGTATAGGCATGACCTGTAAATTGCTTATAACAAAGAGAATATGACAAAGGTAATGGGACGTAACTGCTGTGATTATTTTGCATAACATTGTTACTTCCATCTTGCTAGCAGACCATCTATATTCTCTGTTTTGCTAACTTTGATGATGGAAGCCAAAATGTGAAGAGGTCCACATGGCAAGGAATTATGGGAAGCCTGTAATTGCTGAGGACAGATTTCAACAGAATAGCTAGAAAGTGGATTGATAAATTGAGACCATCAATCTAACAAGCCCCAAGGAAACGAATCCTGCCAACAACCCTATGAGTTTGGAAATCAATCTTTCTGCAGTTGAGTCACAGAGGACTCCTAATGTAGGCTGATGCCTGACTGCATTCTTGGAAGAGATCCTTAAGTAGAAGATCCACTTAAGATGTACCAGGATTCCTGACCTACAGGAACTTTGGAACAACAAATTATGTTTTTAAGTGACTAAGTTTGTGGTCACTTGTTACACAGAAGTATATAATTGATACAGTACTTCATTGTTTGGTGTACTAGGGTTTATTTGACCAATCTCCTCCTGTATGTGAGCATTTAGGTTGTTTTCAATATTTTGCAGGTATAATGTTTCAGCAAATCACCTGCGCATATCTACTTTTATGCTGTTGGAGATGTATCTTTAGAGTCCTAGAAGTAGGATTTCTGGGTCCAAACATGTAGTTTTGCTAGATATTGTCAGGTTGCTCTCTGGAATATTTGTTTCAATTTGAATAGCCTCTAGTAATATGGCAGCATACATAATTTCTCACAAAGAGAATGAATTATCATTTTTTCATTACTGGGGATCAAACATAAGGCCTTATGCATGCCAGGCAAGCACACTTTCACTGAGCTGTACCCTCAGTCCTGTCATTCTTTTTAAATTCTTGCCGGTTTAATAACTGAAAAATGGCTATCTCAGTATCACTTACATTTGTATCAATCTATTTATGAGTGATTTTAACATTTTCCCAATCTTTTAGTGTCATTGGATCATATTTTGGGAAATTAGTAAGTAAATCTATATTAGTTTCTTAGGATCTCTAGAGCTCAATATAAGGTTCAGGAATTATATTCAAGTTACCAAGGGTTTTGAATGAACTCATTGAGAGAAAGTTTTATGGAAATGAATTGGTTAGCTCTTTAACTTCAAAATACTGAAGAACCTAGCTGCTGGTCACATTGAAATGGTATAATAAGAATGTCCTCGGTAAGCATGCTGGCTGGAAGTAGGATAGTAGTGGAAGGAGCAAGATTTCTGAAATTAGTATCTGAGTTTGAGTCCTCTAGGACACTTTTCCTTTACTAGGAAACTGAACTTGTTGAATTTACTGAACTTCTCTTATTTTTAACTGTAAAAATGGAAACAATAAAATTTCTTCCGTGGTGATTTTTTATGAGAGCTAAGTATGACACTGTACTACAGCATATAATTCTATTATAATTCTGCTACAAATTATGAATAATCATACTTCTGTTACAAATCATTCTCTATTCTGTTCCAAGAGTATAGAGGCTTTTCATAAATGTAAGTTTTCATCTCCTATTTTTCTTTCCTCTTTCCTCTCACTTATCAAGGACAATATAGCAAGAATAAAAACCACAGAGAAAGGTAATAAAATAATTACCCAAATATTGGGCCTTCAGGAACTATCTCAAGAATTTATCATAGTCGGGCATGGTGGCACATGCCTGTAATCCCAGCTGGCAGGAGGCTGAGGAAGGAGGATCACTGTGAGTTCAAGACCAGCCTGGGCTACATAGTGAGTTCGAGGCAAGCCAGAACTACATAGTGAGATCCTGTCTCAAATAAAAGAATTTATCCCAACTCAAAGTTAAACATGGAAATGATATTCTTGATTGGAATACTGTCTCCTTTCTCTCTGCTTCCCCAAAACTACTTCTATCTAAATTTTTTCAACATTTACAATCTGTGCCACTACCTCAGGTACAGAATCAATTTTACCCATTTATACATGAAGAATTTATTGAGGACTTAATATACTACTTGGCAGGGAGCATTAACATAGTCACACCTCACATAATGTCACAGCATAAAAGAACTTTAGATTTAAAATGATCCAATGTCATCCTTTTCCAGATTAGAGGAACTATACCCAGAGGGAGTTAGTCACTTAGTCAATATTCCATAGCAATATAGTGGTAGAATCATAATTAGAACCTAGGTTTCTGAATACTCTAGTCAATGTTATCCCACAATTTGTTACGGATCTTCTGATTCTTTATATGTAATCAGCAAGTGAACCCAAGAACCTTTATGAAAAAAGAAAAACAACCTAAAATTAGTAAAGAGCTAGCAGCAGGATGGCTACCCAGGGCAATGTACTGCTGATGGATGGTGAGATTTCAACAGATGGAAAGTTTTAACTTTCCGAACTCTAGTTAATTGATAAATTAATTACTCCTTTGTCCATAATCTGATAGGTTTGCTGCTATTTCCTCTAGCTTGCTTGCACTTAGACTAGACTTATTAGAGCAAAGAAGCAACACCGAGATATTTGGGTCTGAGACTTGGCTTCTTACCTTGCTTCAATGTCAGAGGTCAACAGAATAAAATATGGCTAAGAATAGTTCTCTAATATACAGCTCTGTTTATAATCAAATTATTTCCTGGGAGCTATAGTTATTGTGAGAAGAGGCAAGGAAAGATTAATCCTGGTCAATCTCCAGTCACTGAATTCAATTTTACTCAATCTGAAAGAGTACCTTCAATGTTCCAGTCACCATGATACCTCTGGGACATAGCAATCAACACAAATCTGTCCCTATCATCAAGGAAATTACAGTCTAGTTAAGTTCATTGCTGTGAATAGAAATTGTTATGATACAAGAAAGTTTGAAACGAGTTTTATAAAAGAAGCCCAAGTAGTCTGCTGTGGGCAGGAAAATGTCAGAAAAATTATTCCAAATTACTTTCCAGTGAGATGAAAATGATCAGTTTCAAGGAAATTAGTATTTTAGTTGGATTGTGAAGAATAGGGATTTTAGTGACTAAAGAAGAAGTGAAAAGATATTTTGGATTTAAGAACTGAAGAAGACACGAGGTTTAGGGGCACACACCTGTAATCTCAGCACTCAGGAGGCTGACGCAGAAGGATCCCCACAAGTTTGAGGCCACCTTGGGCTATATAGTGAATTCAAGGCTAACCTGAACTACATAATGAGACCCTGTCTGAACAACAACAACAAAACAACAAACACAAATAAACAAAAGAATTGCACAAGACAGATGTTAAAAATGGTTGAGTAAAGACCAGTAGGAAATATAGCCTATCTAGGACCTGAAACTGAGACTCTTAGAAAACAATAACTTAGTGAAGAAAAAATGAAGTAGATCTTTGAGAATTAAGAAAGAGCCAGGAGGCACTGCTGAATTGGTAGAATTCAATGGTAGAAAGAGCCAAAAGAAAAACTAGAAACTACAGAGAAACTGCTGAAACTAAACACAATACAGGGAAAAAAATGAAGACATCTGGAATCCCAATCCTGGGTACCAGGGAATGGGATCTGTCTCTTCTAATACAAGTCAAGTTCAGAGAAGTATGACAGCTCTAAGGAGAAACAACAGACCAGGACAGCAGTGCTACCCTGAAAAAAAGTCCATGGCTATTATAAATTGCAAAAACAGTGTAATTTTAAACTGACAGTAACTTCTTTCACAAGGCAAGCTAGAGTTAGAGACGAATACCATGGCAGTGCCTGCCATATTTGAGAGTGTTTGATCAGGAGCCATTCTGACAAAATTTTATTTATTTAAGACTGAGCTACAGAATAACTGCAGAACTACACTTCAAGGTTTCTGGTGTTACACTATCTCAGTGACTGGGTGAGAGATGGCCACAGGAGACAGTCACAGACATAAACTCCCTGAGAAGTTTAAACTTCTCAGGCCAGGAAGGATATGAGGGACCCACCCTTTGTGGTTGTGGTGAGAATCAAGATCAGTGGAATGTGGTTTTCAGAGTGGGCTGTGTCTGAAAGTGATGACATTAAGTCCTTTCTAACTACACCCAGCAAAGGATTCAGTGGTTTGCCTGTTTTCCCCATCTGCCAGTGTGATTGGGGATACACCTTGGCTTGGATGATTGCCACAGTCGGGACCTATGGACGGGGGTGCCTCAGGAACATGGAGGATACCTCACAATCTTACAGGCCATAAAGGTAATAGGAGAAAGCAATGACCTGGAGTGTCCAGAGGGTCATGGAAACTGGAAATGGGTGGAGTAAATATGGCCCTGGGGAAGACATTATTGACTGACCACATCTAGCAGGAAAGGCAGGGCAGAACTCAACATTCACACATAAAAACCATGAGTGTGGAAACAAAATAGTACTTAAAAGTGAACATTATCCCTCCTCCATATCTGGTAGATTGCAATACTGCAGACTCTGGAAAGAAACCATTTGTTCAAAACCAAAAAGTTTTTGGACTCATTTATCTTTTTCATCATTGATTTTTTTTGGGAGATTTGTTGGGGCTTTTTTTTCTTTCTTTTCTGTTTTCATTTTTTCTTCTTTAACTTGTTTTCTTGTTTCTTTTACTTTCATCTAATCACGTTAATTTGCTTTAGTCTTTAATAAGATTTTTATCACAATTTTCTGTCTTCTTCATCTTCTTTTTCTTTATTTTTCAAATTTACTTACTCTTTTTCCATTCCTCCATTTTTATTAGCACTATCATTAAATTTATCAATTTTTAGGTATTAAGTTGACTCTATGCTGTTCTTGTTGAATTTATTGTTAATGGTGGAAGAGTTGTTGCATTTAGTAGATATTTACTGTATGTCATTATTTCATTTGTCTTTGTGCTTATTTTATTATTGCAGATCTCTTTTCTATTGTTAAGGGTGGCGGAGTGGTAGCTTTTATTGGTTCTCATAGTATGTCAGTAACAAGTTTGTCTTTGAAAAATGTATTGTTGCTAATTGCATTGCTATTTCCAAGGTGGAATATTTGTTGTTATTAATTAATTTTTACTGTATGCCAATATCTGGTTTGTCTTTGTGTCTTCGACATTGCTGCAGGTGATTTACAGAAAACTGGGTGCTCAGCCAACTGCCTTGCATGCTCCCCATCCCAAATTAATTGAGGTGACCCAATCTCAGGACAAAATCAAAGGCCTAGAGGTTTGCATGCCCATCACTGCAGAGTGGCGCAGGCCCTGTCCTGCTCACTGATGACCTCATCAGGAGATGCCAGACCACCCGTGCTACCCAGGTTTGCATGCACAGGATGGGAGACCAGCACGAGCCCTGCCCGCTCATGGGCAGGGTCAAAATCCAGTAATGTGGGAAAGATATAGGATTGAAGACACAACCAGGTCTGTCTCGCACTTTTTTTTTCTTTTTTTCTTTTCTTTCCTTTTGCAAGTCATCAATACCAAATAGAGCCAACCATAGCCATGCCACTGAGGAAAGTTCTGGAGACATAAAAGGCACAAGAATCAAGAGCCACGTATACCTTGAAAACAGTTTAAGAACAGACTTTTCCTAGGAAAGCACTGATACTTGTCTTAAAGTAACCTCCCATAAGCAAAATATAAAATCAACACAGAGCACCAACTAAAAGGGGGAAATATATATATGTACAAAGAAAATGACAAGAAAGAGGAGCAAAACACAACCCCAGACCCCCAGCCCACCCAGAAGAAATCCAGAGTACAATATGATAGAGGAAATCAGAAAACACCCAAACAAACTTTCAGAAATGATAGCAGCAGAAGTTAAAAAACAGGTGGGGGGGCTATAGAGAGTATCAGACTAGAAATAATTGCCCAATTTAAAATAGAGATGACAATTATAATGAAAGACCTGCTTAGTGCATTCAGAGTAGACAAAGATAAAAGCAAAAAGAGGATCTTAGAAAAATGATGGAAAACTTGAATATTCAATTGAGGAAAGAAATGGAACCCATGAAACAGATCCAAACAGCTACTCAAGAAATCAAAAACTCTCTTGAAAGTATTCACTGTAGATTTAATGAAAGCAAAGATAGAATCTCAGACCTAGAAGATGGGTCCACAATCAGTGACAATGAAAAGAAAGTACTCTTAAAAATAGCTAGGTACTATGAAAAATCACTACAACAGCCACAAGATGATGCAAAGAAGAACAATGTAAGAGTGATTGGAGTGAATGAAAAAGCAAGAGACAGTGCAAAGGATCTAAAAAGATTATTTACAGAAGTAATGACAGAAAACTTCCCAAGCATGAGAAGAGAACTTGACATACAGATAAGCGAAGCATATAGAACTCCAATTACCCATGACCAAAATAAATCTACACCAAGACATACAACAATCAAGATTCCAGAAATTCAACAGAAGAACAGAATACTGAAAATTGTTGGAGAAAAAAAAAACAAATCACCTATAAAGGTAAACCCATTAGAATCACAGCAGACTTCTCAACAGAAACCACTAAATCAGGGAGAGCCTGGATCAAAATATTTCAAGCCTTAAAAGAAAACAATCTTCAACCCAGATTGAAGTATCTGGTCAAACTATCTTTCAAATTCAACAATTAAATAAGATACTTCCACAACAAAGAACAACTGAAGAAATTTATGACCTCCAAACCACCTCTACAAAATATTCTGAAGGATATCCTAGAAAAGGAAAAAGGAAACTATAATTACAAGGACACTAATCAAAAGAATCCACCAGGCAAGACAAGCAGTTAAACTGAGGTGAAACACAGAACCAACACCAGAAAAGATCACTGACAAAGATAAGCCAATACATAAAAGCTGTAACCATCAATGTAAATGGTCTCAACTCACCAATCAAAAGAAACAGACTAGCAGAATGGATCAAGAAGTAAGATCCATCAATATGCTGCATACAAGAGACATTTAACCCAAAAGGAAATTTATAGACTGAAAATCAAAGGATGGAAAACAATATGGCATGCAACAGGAGCACATAAAAAAGCAGAGGTAGCTATCCTAGTCTCACACAAAGTGAACTTCAAACCAAGACTGATCAAAGAAGGTCATTACATACTTCTTAAGGAAAAACTCCAAGAGGAAGAAATAACAATCATTAATATATGTGCACCAAATATTAGTGCACCTAACTACATAAACAAATATTAAGGAATATGAATGATCAAATAAACAATAACACAGTTATAATGGTAGACTTCAATACACCATTGTCACAAATAGACAGATCAATTAGACAAAAAATTAACAAAGACATATCAGAATTGAATCAAATCTGTGAACAAATGGACTTAGCAGATGTATACAGAATGTTCCACCCCATGACAGCAGAATACACATTCTTCTCAGCTGCACATGAGTCGTTCTCCAAAATAGACCACATACTAGCTCATAAAGCATGTTTAAGTAAATGTATGGGAATTGAAATTATCCCATGCATACTATAGGACCATAGTGCAATGAAAGTGGAATTCAATGGTAACCAGAACCAAAAAACAAACAAAAAAAAAACCAAAAAAAAAAACCACATAAACACATGGAAAATAAATAACATCCTCCTGAACAGCAGCTGAGTCACAGAAGGAATTAAAGAAGAAATTAAGCAATTTATACAGTTAAATGATAATGACGATACAACAACCAGAACCTATGGGATACAATGAAAGCAGTGCTTCGAGGGAAATTCATTGCGTTGAACTTCCACATCAGGAAAACAGAACAAGCTCAAATAAACAACTTAATTCTGAACCTCAAACATCTAGAAAAAGAAGAACAAATCAAACCCAAAGCTCGAAAGAGAGAGGAAATTGTTAAGATCAGAGCTGAAATTAATGCAATTGAGACTAAGAAAACAATACAAAGAATCAACGAATCAAAGAGTTGGTTCTTTGAAAGAGTAAATAAAATAGACAAACCCCTAGCCACTCTTAAAAAAAAAGGAAAGAAAAAGCCCAAATCCATGCAATAAAAAATGAAAGGGGTGAAGTCACAACCGGCCCTACAGAAATCCAAAGGATCATCAGCACCTGTTTCCAGGACCTATACGCAAACAAGATGGAGAACACTGAAGAAATAGCAGATTCTTAGAAACATATGAACTACCAAAACTGAATCAAGAAGACATAAGAATGCTAAATAACCCAATGAAATTGAAGAGATAATTAAAAACCTACCAACAAAGAAAAGCCCAGGTCCTGACAGTTTCACAGCTGAATTCTACAAGAAATTCAAAGATGATCTAATACCACTACTCCTCAAACTCTTTAATGAAGTTGAAAAGGAAGCAGTACTTCCAAAATCATTCTTGGAAGCAAGCATTACCCTGATACTAAAACCAGAAAACGATCCAACCAAAAAAGAGAACTATAGGCCCATTTCCCTAATAAACATAGATGCAAAAATTCTCAACAAGATACTGGTAAACAGAATGCAATGAATTATCAAAAATATTATACATTATGACCAAGTAGAATTAATCCCAGGGATGCAGGGATGGTTCAACATTTGCAAATCAATACATGTAATACACCATATCAACAGAGTCAAAGACAAAAATCACATGATCATCTCAATAGATACAGAAAAAGCATTTGACAAAATCCAACATCCATTCACAATAAAAAAAAAAAAACTCTACAGAAATTAGGAATAGAGAGTCTGTATCTAAATCTGATAACAGGCATCTACGACAAAACAATGGCCAACATCACACTAGACAGTCAGAAACTGGAAGCTTTCACACTAAAATCTGGAACAAGACAAGGATGTCACCACTACTATTCTATATGGCTTTAGAAACATTAGCCAGATCAATCAGGCAAGAGAAAGAAATAAAAGGAATAAAGATAGGAAAGGAAGAACTTAAACTATCATTATTGGCAGATGACATGATACTCTATGTAGAAGACCCCCAAGAATTCCACCAAAAGACTTCTAGATTAAATAACTAAATTCAGTTGTGTAGCTGGATACAAAGTCAACACCCAAAACTCAATAGCATTCCTATGTACCAATAACAAACTCACTGAGAAAGAAGTAAGTGAAGATATAAATTTCACAATAGCATCAAAAAAATGAAATACTTAGGAATCTATCTAACAAAGCAAGTAAAAGATGTTTACATTGAAAAGTATAGTGCTCTAAAAAAAAGGAATTGGCTTGATTACAATAGTGGTTCCATGACAGTAAATATTTATCAAAGATCATTGAACAAAGATGAAGTTTATTGTATTCAACTTTCCTTTCAATAAATTTGACCTTAAAAAACTCAAAAAAAAAAAAAAAAGAAAAGGATATCAGAAAGTGGAAAGATATACTGTGTTCTTCAGTAGGCAGAACTAACATAGTGAAAATGCCCATACTTCCTAAATTACTATACAAATTTAATGCAATTCCAATCAAAAATACCATTAACATACTTCACAGAATTGGAAAAAACAATCATGAAATTCATCTGGAACCATAAAAGACCATGAATAGCAAAAACAGTCCTGGGCAACAGGGACAAGGCAGGGGGCATCGCAATCCTGGACCTGAAACTATACTATATAGCTACTATGATAAAAGGAGCATGGTACTGGCATGAAGACAGACCTGAGGATCAATGGAACAGACTAGAAGTGCAGAAACAATTCCAAACACACTCAAATATCTCATCTTCAACAAAGGAGCCAAACACCCTCACTGGAAGAAAGAGAGCCTCGTTAGTGAATGATGCTGGAAAAACTGGCTGGCCACATGCTGAAAAATAAAACTAGATACAGATCTCTCACCATGTACTAAACTAAAACCGAAGTGGGTCAAAGATTTAAACATTAAAAGAGAAACACTAAATCTACTGGAGACTAGAACAGGAAGAACTCTCGAAGACATAGGAGTAGGAAAAAAATTTATGAACAAAACCCAGACTGCATGGGAAATAACATGAAGAATCAGTGCTCAGGACCTCATCCTATTAAAAGGCTTTTGCACAGCAAAAGAAATCACCACTTGAGCAGGACAAAAATCCACAGACTGGGAAAAAATCTTTTCCAGCTGTCCCTCAGACAAGGGTCTAACATCTAGAATATATAAAGAACTCAAAAAGATCAAACTCCCCAAATTTAAAAACCCAATCCAAAAATGAGAATCTGAAATGAATAAACATTTCTCAGATGAAGAAATAAAAATGACAAATAAACATATGAAGAAGTGTTCAACATCACTAGTCATTTGAGAGATGCAAATCAAAACAAAGCTAAGATTCCATCTCACTCCAGAAAGAACAGCTATTATCAAGAAATCAACCAACAACAAGTGGTGGCGGGGCTGCAGGGAAAAAATTACCCTTTTCCACTGTTAGTGGGAATATGGACTTGTCCAACCACTATGGAAATCAGTATGGAGACGCCTCAAAATACTACAACTACAGGTTCCATTTGACCCAGCTATTCCTCTTCTTGGTATCTTCCCAGAAGAACTGAAAACCTCATACCATACAGATGTATGTACAACCATGTTCATAGCAACACAATTTATAATAGCTAAGTCTTGCAAACAACCCAAATGCCCAACAACTATGAAATGACTGAAGAAGATGTGGTTTTTCTACACAATGGAGTACTACTCCGCCATAAAAAAGAATAAACTAAAGTCATTTGTAGGTAAATGGATACACCTTGAGAACATACTCCTAAGTGAAATAAATCAGTCACTCATGAGTAGACATTAAATTGTTTCTCTGATATGAGAAACCATAAGTGTACATAAAGACAAAGACATATAATAGATATTATGTAAAAGAAAGATAATATTCAAAAGAGAGGAGAACTAGAAAGGGAGAAGGGGGAAAAGAAGGAAGGGAGAAGGGAAAGAAAATGGAAAGGGAAAAAAATGGAAAAATGTAAATAAACCTGCTGTAAATAAGGAAGAGGGGAGCAGAAGGGAGGGGTGGGGAAGAGGGAGAACCAAGATACATCATGTATAGGTACAAAATAACCATGATAAACATGATCATTATGTATACAATGTACCAATACATGTTCTTGGTAAAAAATTTAAAAAAATTTTAAAAAGGCCTATAGTAAGCCACACTCAGAGCACATCGCTAAAAGCAAATACCAGCTAAAGAGATCACCAAACTAGCAACAAAGTCTTTCCACTATAATCAACACTCAGTCCTCAGTACAAAAGGAAACAATCAATAGAAACATAAGAAAACTTCCCAAAATACTACCCAAAACCTACACCTCCCCTAGTGCTGATCCATGTGGCATCAATGGAGAGGAAATTAGAAGTCAAACAGCTGAATTAAACAATGTTATAAAAGAGGAGACAAAAAAAAAGATCAGTAAGGTGCTTGGTGAGCTCAAAGATGATAATAATTAAATACACAATGAACTTAATAAACAAAATCAAGCTTATGGAAGACACTAAATAAAAAGCTAACTCAGTTTTCAGGGAAAATGGCAGAGTGGTAAGCAATAACAAATCAGCCTCTCCAAGATTCAGAATCCAAACACTGGAAAATAACAAATTAGGGAAGAAAAGAAGAAGGCAGTGGATCCCTGGCACCCAATAAGGATCTGATAGGAAAATTAGAGCCTACAGAGAAATTGAAGAGACAGAACACAACACCAAAAAAGGAAGGGGTAATTTGCACTTTCTCCCTGGCTCATGGCTTATGACTTGTAAGAAAAGAAGACCAAATCTGCAGAGACGCCGTGAAAGTAGTGCATCCAGAGGGCTTAAGGGAGAAACAAAGCAGTGAAAGAGACAAGTGGATGTTCTCTGCTGCAACAGCTGGTGAGTGACTCCAACCCAAGTATATGCAATCCGCTGGAAAGAGTGGTCAGATGCCATACCAGGGAGAGGTCAACTGAACCCTGGCAGGTGCAGGTAGGCTTTAGTTCAGGGCTTCTAGGGTTATACTGCCACAGTGACTCTGTGAAGGATGGCCACAGGAGACATCTGTGGTCAGGGAGCCGCAGTCAGGCCAGCAAAAGATGCCCCACCAAGCAAAAAACCAAAGCCCCACCCCCATGGGCAGAGGTCAGGCTCAGCCTGAATTACAATGGATTTGAAAGGCCCAGAATTGGCATCCCTGCCCTATTCCTACTGTCTGCTTGCTGGTGACTGTATACAGTAAGGATCTGGGCTCTGACCGTGTTCTTTCACAGCAAGACCAGGGACATGTCTTGAATTGACCCTGCCCCAAATCTGTAGACACTGGAAGAAACCACGCATTTGAAATCACACACACACACAAATATATATATATATATATATATATATATATATATATATATATATATATATATATATATATATATTTGCTTTTGTTTGCTTTTTTGGTTGGGATTTTTTGTAAGCCTGTGTGTTGTTTTAGTTTTGTTTAGTTTTGGGTTTTTTCTTTTTCTTTTCTTTCTTTCCCTCCTTTCTTCTTCACCAGTTTCCTGGGGCTTGGGAAATCTTCCTTTGTCCTTCTGCCTTGCTTCTCATCTCTTTTTCTTACTTCTTTTTTTCCTCTATTTTTCCTGTTCTATCTTTTAATTTCTCCCCCCAATTATTATATTTTTCTCTTATTCCATGTATTGTTTCTTTCTTTTTCTCCTTCTTTTTATTATTTATTTCTTACCAATGTTTTCCTTTTACCTTTACCTAATTGTATAAACATCCTTCTACTCTCCGGTAAGATTCTTTGTACCACTTCTCTGTCCTCCTTCTCATATCACAGAGTTTAAGAATTCAAAGTTTTCCTCTTGCATTCTCTGATTTCCAAACCCTATATCCTTAATAGTATAATCATAAAGGTTTATTAATCTTTTATGGTTAACTATATAAAATTACTTTTCAATTATTTCCTGCTATTAGCAGAGCTACAACTGTCACATTTAGTACATATTAGCTGTAGGTTAATATCTGGGTTGCCTTAATCTTTACATCATAATTGCTGATTTCTTCTCTAGGCATAAGCATGGTACATAATCAGCTTTTATGGTATGTTAATATCTAATTTAACAAGGTCACATAATAGTTGCTATTTCTCTGTAAGCCAACACTTTGATTGCCATTATGACATTCACAATACTGGAGTACATTTCCAGAGAACTTGGTTTCTGGGATAACTACACAGCATCTTCCCCTCCCAAATTAACCAAGGTAGTTGGATCTTGGGGCTGTAGCAAAGGATTATAATTAGCTGTGCCCAAAGTACATCACTGGAAAGCAACTACAAAGATCTCTACACTAGCAGTGAAGTCATTAGACTATAAACATCCTTGGCACAAAACAAAATAAACAACCAAAAAACAGTAGAACCATGACAAGACAAGGCCACCAAATGCCTCCCAAAACTCCCAACTCCCCTGAAGCCAGTTAAGGGTATATTGAGGAGCAGGATAGCATAAGATGCACACATGAATTAGTCAAAAGAATAATAAAGGAAGTTAGAAAACAGCTCAAAGAGGTACTCAGCAGAATTTGAGAAGATATGACTATACAGATGATAGAAGCAATAACCGAAAAGATGTAGGAGCTTTCAGAAGACACTAATAAAAGGCTAAATCAGCTAAGCACAAGGATATAAATCACAAATGACCAGTTTATCAAAGAATGAGTCCATGAAAAGTTTTCAAACAGAAGTCCAGGAGACATAAAATCATACTGAGAGTATTGGTTGTCCTCACCAACCAATGTGAGGACAGAATTTCAGAACTAGAGGACAATGATGCTTTCAAAGACCAGCTACTCAAAGGCATTTTAAAAACAACAAGAGAATGTGAAAAATGAATCCAACAACTTCTAGATGATGCAAAAAGACTAATCTAAGGATAATTGGAAGAAGTGAAAAAATCAGAAGACAACACAAGTGGCATAAAAAACTTGTTCACAGAAATAATTGCAGAAAACTTCTCAAATATCAGGAAAAAAGTAAAATTACAGATAGTGAGGCACTTAGAACTCCAAATAGCCATGAAGAAAAGAACCTCTCAGTGCCACATAATACTCAAAGTGCCAGAAGCCCATCACAATGACAAAATCTTAAAAGCTGTTAGAGAAAGGCAATGAATCACATATAAAGGTAAATTCCATTAGAATTATAGCAGACTTCTCTGCACAAACCTTAAAGGTCAGGAGAATTTAAAATGTTTCAAGCCTTAAAGACAACAAACTTGAACCCTGACTTAGGTATCCTACAAAATTTTGACGGAGAAATAAGATATTTCCATGACAAAAAGCACCTCAAGAAATTCATGACCATGAAATCAGCCTTACAAAAAAATTCTCAAGGATATCTTAGAAAGAGACAATGAAGGCAACAATAACAATAAGTCAAAGAGAATGAATACACTGTGGGATGAGCAGCTAAGAAAAACAGAAAAAATGAGGAAGTCAGCAACAGGAAAATAATGAAGTGACAGTAATAATTCAGTATATTTCAGTGATAACTCTCTATGTGAATGGTCTCAATTCCCCAATCAAAAGACACACATTGGCAGAATGCAACAACAAACAAAATCCACCTATACACAGTATACAAAAAACACATTTAATGCAAAAAGAAACTCACAGACTAAAAATCAGAGGATGGAAAACAATATTCCATGCAATGGGAACTGGGAAAAAAGTAGGAGTTGCTATCCTAATTATAGACAAAGTTAATTTTAAGCCAAGACTAATCATAAGAGACAAAGAAAGTCACTACATATTGGTTAAGGGAGCAATTTAACAAAAAGAGTTAACAATTATAAATATATATGCACCAAATACAAGCACACACATCTTAATGTAACATTAATGAACATGAAAAATCAGGTAAACACCAACAGAACTGTAATGGAGACCTCAATACACCACTGTCACAAATTGACAGTTCATCTAGACAAAAAACACAGAAATATCAGAGTTGGTTCTTCAACTTTGGCACTTGAGAAGACCGTGTTTTTGGACCCTATTGCAAAGAGTCATTGAAAAGGTCATAAAAGCACACTTGAGAAGAAAGGAATTAGGCCAAGTAATCAAGAAAATGCCTCCTCTTTCTACCAATGTACCGGTCTACAGTGATCATTTAGAATGTAGTGAACATCTTATAAGAAAGTTCATTGCCTACATGGGCTTAATTATAAAGCAGGTGGTGTGCGACCACATGGAAGAGACTGTGGCCTTCCATTTAAAGGACATACATAAGAAGGGTTGGTTACAAAATAAAATTACTGAATTAAGTGAAAAACGAGAAATTCTCCCAGAATGCAGAGGAAAAGGACAAAAAAAAATTAAGATGAGAAAAGAAGAGAAAAAGAGAGATGTAGAGGGCCTGTCCAGGAGATACAATCTACATGTAATAGGAATACCTGAAACAGAGGACAAAGCAAATGAAACTGAAACAATAAGTATGGAACTAATTGGAGAAAACTTTCCAGAGTTGAAGAACAAAGTAGGCCTGAGAATGAAGAAGGCTCACAAGGTACCTTTAAAATTTAATGAGAAGAAAGCAACACCTAGACATATCCTCGTGACTTTTTAAAATTTCAAGGATAAAGAAAAAAATATTGCAAGTATCCAGAGAAAGCAGGTTACCTGTTAAGGGGCAAAATTCAGACTAAACCTCAGATTTTTTTTTCTTACATTTCTAAATGCCAGAAGACAATGGAATAACATCTACAGAATTTTAAGGGAAAATAATTTTAAGTGAAAAATTATATACGCTGGCAAGTTAGTATTTTTGTATGAGGGCAACTGGAAGACATTCTCAGATATCAAAGGGTTAAGAAAGTATATCAACCTAGAACCTTCTCTGAAAATGTTGCTTAATGATTTACTTCAGCCAACAGAAAAATTAAATAGAGTAGAAACATAGCTGTATGAAAGATTTGATGGTTAAAACTAGTTGAGAACATGAGGTCAAAAAAAAAAAAAGGGCTGGGGATTTAGCTCAGTGATTAGAGTGCTTGCCTTGTAAGCACAAGGGCCTGAGTTCGATCCCTGGCACCACCAAAAAAAAAAAAAAACAAAAAAAAAAAAACAGCACACTAGGTCTAAAATTGTTACTTATAGGGTAGTAAACCTAAATGCAAAATAGATTTGTAAACTAGATCTAAAATTTCAGTTTACATAGTTTTAAGCTGTCAAAGTGCATACCAGATATTCAATGTAAATAAATACTGTTTTATTTTTGTCATGTGATATGATAAAGATGGATGTTGTTAAGCCAAACGTATGTTAAATAAAAGTGATTTGACACTGTGGCCAGGACAAGTACAGAAAAGGCATTTTATATGTGCACTTGACAAAACTGGAAAATTGTACAGTTTTAATTCATTTTTTAAAAACTAACAAGTTCATAATACTGATACTAATAGTGTAAGGAGAAAATTTCCAAAAAACTGGTTAGAAGGGGTAGATATGTTTGAAATACTTATTGGTAAAACCAGTAATTACTGCATCAAATTGAAGTTCCTATAAGTCAGTGTGTCATTGACTTGTGGACAAAAATGGAATATACACATTTTAAGTTCCTGGAATGGAAAACAAGTGAAAACCCTAGAAAAAATAGTGAAAGAAAAATACCAAGGAAGCACTAAAATCTGCATGAAAGATATTGATAGTGATAGAAGTGAAACTTGTTAAATTCTCAGTTAATAAGTCATTTATTTTCATAAGTTTATGTCATAATATGTCATAAACTTGTTAAATTCCCAGTTAATAAGATCCAAATTGAGTAAAATATCAATCTCTGATTTCAGATACTCACATTCTTATAAAACAAAGATTAAAGGGATTTAAATGTAATAGAAATTCTTTAGGCCATAGTAACAGAGAGCAACATTTTTACTAAGCAGAAATAAAGATGTTACAGAAAATTTCACTTTTAAGAGATCATGTGGTACTCATATGTAAGATTTTTGTTCAGTATCTTGATGTGGATGGTAGTTTTACTGTTTCAAACTGATACAGATATATATACATATATTTTTAAACACATTCAAAATTAGTAATTTTATGTACTTAAAATTCATTGAGTATTCCTTCAGTTTAAGAAAATACATGTAGCAAAAACTTTTGGACTCTAACTTAAATAATTATGCTCTTTGATAAATCAAGTAAATGGAAAGTTAACAGATAAAAGATAGTTCAGAGCTGTATGCCCAAACTGCATTATTTTTTTAACCTTATTTGTAGTCTCCAAATTATTCTGAAGTATTTCCAATAGCTTTATACTAGGATGCTGAGAAAATTTTACAACAGTTCTAGAAACCACAAATGATCATGCTGCAAAAAGAACAAATCTAGAAAGTAATAAGTTTAAACACTGGAAATCACATACTTAGAATTTTTGAAATATTCTTAAACATCCTTTGGGTAAATGAGGAATTTAAAACAAATGTTGATGGTGTAGTACAGTAATGGAAATCTGAATTACCAGTTATGGGATGGATGTCAAAAATTCAAGGACAAGAGAATTAAAACACTAGGTGCAAAATAATAGAGACACATAGAAAAAATTTAATAACTGAAATTTTGAATTGTTGCTGTGTTCCAGATGAGGAAGTAGTCTGCCTAAGTAGTGGATTTATTCCCAAAATAAACTGGCTCAAGAGCTACAGTTTTTAAGAAAAAGAAACATAAGACTTGAGTCAAACATTTTAAAATTAATTTTACCGGTACATTTTAGATATCCATAATGATAAGATTCATCAGGGAATCCATACCTGTAAGGGTATATCCTGATTTTCCTTTTTTCTCATTCCCTCCCTTCGATCCCTCTTCCCTTCCTTATTTATAAAAGCTTTGGTTCCATTTTTTTCTTCTATTCTCTTTTATTCTCTTCCTTCCTTTGTTTCCCTCTTCCCCCTCCCTTGTACTCCTTGCCATTTGAAACTTTTCTTCCTATTTCACAGTATCTATTGTACATATTGGTCTGTCTTTACCCTTTCAGTTTCTCAGACCTGAAAAAACATGTGATACTTAAACACATGTGTTTGATTTATTTCACTTATGAGTATGGTCTCAAGGCGCATCCATTTACCTATAAATGTCTCATGTTTATTCTCCTTTATGCCAGAGTAGTACTCCATTGTATAAAAAACCCACACCTTCTTTTTCCATTCATCATTTGACGGGCATTTGGGCTGTTGACAAGATACAGCTATTACAAAGTGTGCTGCTATAAAAATATGGGTGTGCATATATTGCTGTGGTATGATGCTTTTAATTCTTTTTGAGGAGTCTCCGCACTGATTTTCACAGTGGTTGCACCAGTCTACACTCCCACAAACAGTAGAAAAGTGTTCCTTTTTGCCACACAGGCCTGCCAGTATTTGTTATTAGTTGATTTCTTAATAATAGCCAGTCTTTATGGAGTGAGATGGAATCTCAGTGTTGTTTTAATTTGTGTCTCTTGAATGACCAGATACTGAACATTTTTTCATATATTTATTTGTCATTTGTACTTCTTCATCTGAGAAGTGTCTATTCATTTCAGATGCTGATTTTTAGATTGGGCCTTTAAATTTGGGGGTTCTGATTTTTTTTGAGCTCTTTCCTTTGTCTGAGGAATAGCTGGAAAAAAAATTTTTCCCATTGTGTGGGTGTCTCTTTACTCTGTTGATGGTTTCTTTTGCTGTGCAAAAGCTTTTTAGTAAGATGAGATCCCAGTTGCTGATTCTTTGTAAAATTTCCCATGCATTTAGGGGTTTGTTCATAAAGTCTTTGCCTACACTTATGTCTCCAAGAGTTCTACCTATTCTGTCTTCCAGCAGATTTGGTGTTTCTGTTTTAATATGTAGACCTTTGGTCCATTTCAATTTAAGTTTAGTGCATGATGAGAGGTATGGATCTAGTTTTGATCTTTGCCTTGTGCAAAGCCAGTTTTTCCAGCACCATTTATTAAAGAAGCTATTTTTCTTCTAGTGAAGGTGTTTGGCCCCTTTGTGAAAGATAAGATGGCTGAGTGTGTTTGGAGTTGACTCTGTATCTTCTAAGCTGTTCCAGTGATCCTCAGGCCTGATTTTTTACCAGTACCATGCTGTTTTTATCATGGTAACATTGTAGTATAATTTCAAGTCAGAGATTGTGATGTCCCCTGCCTTGCCTTTATTGCCCAGAGTTGCTTTTGCTGTGCTAGGTCTCTTGCGGGTCCAAATGAATTTCAGGACTTTTCCCCTCTAATTCTGTGAGGTATGCTATTGGTATTTTGATCAGAATTGTATTGCATCTGTATAACAATTTTGGAAGTATGGTCATTTTCAATATATTGGTTCTTCCTGCCCGAGAACAAGGGATATCCTTCCATTTTCTGATATCATCTTCTCTCTCCTTTTTTGAAATACTGTAGTTTTCAATATAAAGGTCTTTTATGTCCTTTGTTAGATTGACTCCTAAGTATTTCATTTTTTTTATGCTATTGTGAAAGGTGCATTTTCCCTAATTTCTGTTTCGGCGAGTTTGTTATTTGTGTACAAGAATGCTGTTGGTTTTGGGGTGTTGACTTTGTATCAGGCTCTGAGGCTGGGACCTGAGGTTTAGCTCAAAAACACTCAGGCTGCCTGCCAGCTTGAACTTGGCTCTTTGTTGACTTGAACTCAGCTCCCTGACATGCTGCTAGCTTGAACTTGACTATGCCTCACCCTGATACTAGGAGGCACTAAATGGAGCCAGCCCTCAGCTTCTCTGCCTTCTGAATGCAGTTGGCCTCTTTCCAAAATGGCGACCATCAAACCCCCCTCTCCTGGGGGACATCTGAACCAGGATAACTCATCAACCACTGCAGTCCACAGCATCAACTGCTCTGTTCCGCTCGCATGTTTCTCTGTGGAGGCCTTTGGGGCTGCCAGTAGTCACTGTGCATTTGCAGGTTTGAGCCGCCTCTCCCATGCCGTGAGCCAGGGCTCAGAGAGAAAGCAGCACTTGTCACCTCCTTTTTCTACATTGAGGTCCCCCTCTTTGCTCTTTCTGCGGGCTCCAGTTCTCATTTCAGATCCTTGCTGGGTCCCAAGACTCACTTTCCTCCTTCTTCTCTTCTTTGAATTGCTGTATTCTAGCATCTGGACTGCAAACTCAGAGAGGCTGTTTCTCTTCCACTCACCACTCTGCCATCTTCCCCGAAGTCCCTTGAACCAAACTTTTGAACAAATAGACTTCGTGGATATCTGTAGAATATTCCATCCAACATTCTTCTTGGCAGCAGCACATGCAACTTTCTCCAAAATTATACCACATACTAACCCATAAAGCATGCTTAAATAAATGCAAAAGAATCAAAATTATTATTGAGTTCCTCATATCACTCAGTGGTTGATGTCTGCTGGAGTTGACTGGGGGGGCAGGAAACTGCTAACTCTAAGGAGCTGGAATATCTTGAAGACAGGGTGTTTTGCCAGTTTGAGCACAGATGGACCTTGCCAGGCAAACAAGGAAGCTCCTGAAGAACAATCAGATAAAGGTTAATTATTCAGCCAAACTATCACCATGCCTTGCTTGCTTGCCTTGCTACCTAAAATAAGAATATGCCTTTGTAGTTCCTCAATAAATCTGAAGGTTTGGGTCAGTTCATGGCTTCACTCTGACCAGGTAAAGCCCCCTGACGCCCCCATAAAGATATTGTCTGTCTCCCAAGTCTTTAATCATCTCTGTAACAGGGTTTGCTGGCCCAAACCCAGAAAATTATCCTATGTATATTATTGAATTATAGTACAATGAAAGTTGAAAATAATGGCATCGAATCATCAAAAAGATCATACATAATTGACCAAGTGGAACTAATTCCAAGGATGCAGAGATGGCTTAACATATGCAAATCAATAAATGTAATACACCACACCAACAGAAGGAAGAACAAAAATCACATGATCGTCTCAATAAACACAGAAAAAGCATTTGAAAAATACAACATCCACTCATGATAAAAACCATGTAGAAAATAGGATTAGAAAGTCTTTATCTCAATCTGATAGAAACCATCTATGACAAACCAACAACTGAAATCATATGAAAAGGAGAGAAGCTGAAAAATTCATCTCTAAAATCAGGAATGTGACAAGGATGTCCACTATCTCCACTTCTGTTCAGTATAGTTCTTGAAACATTAAATACAGCAATTAGACAAGAGAAAGAAATAAAAGGAATACAAATAATAAGAAAAGAAGAATTTAAATGATCACTGTTTGCAGATGACATGATCCTCTACATAAAGACCCCAAAAACTCCACCAAAACATGCCTAGAACGTATAACCAAATTCAGTAGCATAGCAGGATACAAAGTCAACACCTAAAAATCAGTAATGTCCCTGTACATCAAAAATAAACTCACTGAAAGAGAAATTAGGAAACCAATACCTTTCATAATACTATTAAGAATAATGAAATACTTAGAAATTATCCTAACCAAGGAAGTGTAAGTCTTCCACAATGAAAACTGCAGTACTCTAAAAAAAGGAGATCAAAGAGGATATCAGAAAATGGAAAGATAGCCCCTATTCCTGCATAGGTAGAACAAATACAGTTAAAATGGCCATATTTCCAAAGCTGTCTTACTGATTTAATGCAATCCCAATGAAAATACCAATACCATTCCTCACAGAACTTGAGAAAACCATCCTAAAACTCGCTTGGAATGAGAAGAGACCTAGAATAGCAAATTCTGGCAACAAAGGCAAGGCAGGGTGCAACACAATCCTCAACTTCAAGTTATACTACAAAACTACATTGATGGGCTGGGGATTTAGCTCAGTGATTAGAGTGCTTGCCCGGCAAGCACAAGGGCCTGAGTTCGATCCCCAGCACACACACACACAAAAAAAAAAAAAAAAAAAAAAAAAAAAAAAAAAAAAAAAAAAAAAAAAAAAAAAAAAAAAAGCTACATTGACAAAAACAGCAAGATATTTTCAAAAAAACAGACTTGTGTATCAATGGAACAAATACAGGATGCAGAAAAAACTCCAGGCACACTCAGCTACATTTTGTTTGACAAAGGCCAAATTCCTTCACTGTAGGAAAGATAGTCTCTTTAACAAATGGTGCTGGGGAAAATGGCTATCCACATACTAAAGACTGATCCTAGACCAATATCTCTCACCATGCACTAAACTAAAATCAAAATGGATCAAAGATCTCAGAATTAGCATAGAAACACTTAATTTTCTGAAAGACAAAATACGTAAAATGAAGACATAAGGTAAGCAATGACTTTCTGAGCAAAACCCTGGTTATATACAATATAATACCAAGAATCCGCAAATTGTATCTGTCTTAGTTACTTTCTCATTATTGAAACAAAATACTTGACACTCAAAATTAAAGGAGGGAAGGTTTATTTCAGCTCACAGTTTGTAGAGGATTCAGTCCATAGTTAGCTAGGTCCAAGGCAGGGTGGTATGGTAGAG
Organism: Hystrix cristata; assembly: GCA_004026905.1. Taxonomy (NCBI): domain Eukaryota; kingdom Metazoa; phylum Chordata; class Mammalia; order Rodentia; family Hystricidae; genus Hystrix; species Hystrix cristata. The sequence goes on along the minus strand of PVJO010015147.1, from coordinate 10,697 downwards.
GGGCATCACAGAAGAGAAACAGTCCATGGGAAAGCAGGCAGGAGGCAGCAAACCAGAAAGCAGCAGCAGGCTGGCTTTTTTCTGTTCCTTTAGCTTCCACCCATACTACAAACCTATTGACTGATGCCACCCACATCCAGGTTGGGACTTCCATTATCTACACACTTAATCCCAGTCTCACACCCTTAATCCACATTCCCACACCCTACATCCAGCTACCTCTGAAAAGCCCCACCTGTGAGTGCATGAGGCTTGTAGGAAACATCTAGATACAAGCTATAACATTCCACCCCTGGCCTCCCAAAAACCCATGTGCACCCCTTTATATAAAAGGCATTTAGCTCTGCTCTAAAACTTGCCAAAGTCCTGACAGTTTCAGCATTGCTGAAAAATCTGAGTCTAAATCCTCTGAGATTTAGGAAGACTCGTAGCTGCAAGGCTCTGTACAAAAGAAGTGTCAAACACTTCTGACATACAATGGCACAAGATAAACATTTCCATTCCAAAAGGCACAAATAGGGTACTAGGAAGGAATGGGATCAAAGCAAGTCCAAAATTTAGCAGAGTAAACATTAAGTCCATGCCCAGCACCTGATGTAATCTGTGGCAAGATGTGAACCCCAAAGGGCATGAGTGTCTCCACAACTACAGCATTGCTGGTAGTTATAGTTCTCAAGGCTTCTGTCTTGGGCCACCTTTGCTCGTGCCTTGCAGCTTTCCTCAGATGACCCATCTTCCTGGCTCTCTAATCTTCAGGGCTGTCCACAGCACCTCTGGCTTCACAATCACAGCCTTACACACTGCCCTCAGGGGCACACTGCCTGGCCTCCCAGGCCTTCTTCTGAAATCTCGATGGAAGCCTTCCCGACCCCACGAATCTTGCATTCTGCATGCATCTAAAACCAGCATCATGTAAATGATGCCACCAGCTGGAGCAGTACCCAGGATTTCTTCTGTCTTGGCTGTAGGGGTCGAGTGCCTGGATTGCTGAGTTCTATGAACCAAGCCCGAAGAACAAATTCTCTAGGCCACTGCCAGTCTGGGACATGGTGCTCTGGGCTCTCTTCTCAAAGCAAAGTGTTTCACCTTAGCAATTTTGAGGCTGAAAAAGGTGAAGTCCTGCTGGTTCTTGTGATGCTTTGGGGCCATCTTTTTTCTTGTCCTATTCCTTTTCAGCAACCAAGTTCTCCTCTGCTGCATCTTTACATGTGGCAACTTTACTGGAGCTTTCTTTCTGGCCAAATCCAAAACCTTTAAAATCATTCTGCTGGGCACTTTGCTCTTGATTCTCAACACACATCTGGCTAAATCCCCCAACAGTGGTAGCTGTGCCACCATCTCAATAGCTAAATCTTGGAAGTGGCCTCTATGTCATCAACAGATGAATGGATAAAGAAAATAATACACAATGGAATACTACTCTGCCATAAAGAAGGATAAATCTAGGTCACTTTGAGAAAATATTAAGTGAAACAAATCAGACATACAACTTTAAATATTACATGGTTTCTCTTACAAGAGAAACTAAAAGTATAAATAATTTCAAGAGCAAAATAAAAGGTAAATAGTAGGAAACAAGAAGATCTTTTGCAAATGAGAGCAGGACCAAGAGATGGAGGGAGTGGGGAAGGAGCCAAGGGGAAGAGGATGTGTAAAGAATTAAAATGTGTTACGTACATGGGATACATGAACCACCTCCCCACAATGAATGTAATCATAATGCACTGCAAACATGTACTAATATGAATAAGATTTATACAGTTTAGAAAATTTGTCTATTTTCTCCTCCCAGCTCCATATTCTCTCCTGATTTAATGTTCCTTCAATTGACTCCTCAGTTTTGAACTTCTCTGTTTTTAAACTCAAGATGATCTGAAGGATGAACCTCAAATCCTTTTGACAAGTGTGGCCTAGCATTCCTGAGCCCTGAATGTTGAGATACTGAGCTATAATTTCCTGACTTTTCCTTAATAAATCAACTTTCTCTCTGAACACTACTTTCATTTGACTTTTACTCCTCTATCGTGTCCAACTCTGGGGAACAATTTAGAATGTTGGAGTAATGATGACTGTTCTTCCATAATTGTGGATACATAGTCAAGTCTAATAGTGCTTTCAGGTTTAAGTAAAAGGTAACAAATCTAAATGTAAATTTTTCATGGTTTAATAATTATGTACAATTATATATATTGTAATTACAATATTACTATAAAAATTGAATGTGTTAACAGTCATATATAAAGCCGACAATGGACCTGGGTAGACATGATATGACCACTCTTGTGAGTTCAGACTGCCTAAAGAAATTATTTTGTTTTTCATTTTTAAATTGACACTTTGGACTAAGAATGTAGCTCAATGGTAGAGTATTTGTCTAGCATGTGCAAGGCCCCAGGTTCAATCCCTGGCACTGCCAAAAAATGAATAAATGTATTTGTACAGTTGACACTATTTTCTGAGACTTTATTTGATGGTGTATTGACTTGCCTGGTCATAAACCTTCTACACTTTCATAGTGGCTGCAAAACAAATCTTAATTCCCATACTGAATCCTTTTTGCTCTTGTCTATTGTTATTTAATCTCATATACGTACTAACAGATCCCTGTTATATTATTCTACTTGCGATGCCATTTCCTACTAAACAACTTCTTGAGCATTATCCTAAGCTGAACATTTTTTATACATTGTATCTCAAATAACCTTTATAACGGTTTGATGTGATAGGTATCATTATTACCTGTGCCAACCCCCCCATCTTTATAGATGAAAAATTTGTTGCTGAAAGTGGTGAAATAGTTTGGCAAAGAACACAGAAGTGATTAGTAATGGCACTGGAATTTGAACTCAATTTAATCTCGATCTTGAGTACATATACTTTAGTACATTGTTATTATATTTACCACCATACTCTAAGGCCTAAATTAAGTGGGAATCTATACTTTAGAGAGGATGCAGTTTTTCTCTGAAATCCTGTAATCAGCAAACCAGGAGGTCAGGTTCAGCCTCCTGCATGAGGCGCATGATTGTGAGAAACGGACTGTGAGATTTGCCTTTTCCTTCCTTTTCTGTTCTAGCACTATGTGTTCAGGTCGGAAAAAGCAAGCACTTGAGGGAGGCTGCAAACTTCCTCCCATATAATTAGGCTTCAATTAAGACATACTGTCATCAAGAAAATTGTGATAATTTCTTTGTAGTCATGTGGTCTCAATACCTAGATATGATTAAGTGAGAAAAAGAAGAGTATGTTTTTTTCCTCAAATATGTTTTTCTAATAAAATAGAACTAGTAAACTGTCTCTAGTATACCTACTACATACATACCAGAAAATATTGCGTACATACTGGAATATAGGACTGTTAAACCACCTCCAGCATGCAACTTTTAAAGAGACATCAAGACATTTATTCTAAGAAATTTAAATAACTTCTCGGTACAGTACTTCAGTTTCTTCATCTTTAAAACAGGGTAAGAATACTACCTATCTCATAGTTATCATCAGGATTAAATTTATAAATATATCTAAAGTGAAAAACATATAATAAGGGTTAAAATTTTATTTGATATATTTACATCATAAATACATAACACATCTTAGAGCTATATTTAAAGAAATACAAGCACTAATTAGGCACATAACCCACAAATCCATATAATTTTCTTATGCCTGAGATCAGATAGAATTTTCCAGGGTGGCTCCAACTAAGGAGACCCCTTCCCCCGACCGAGCCTTTCAGTTACAGACAGGGAGCGGCAGAGCAGTACTAGGATCTGCCCATACTCTTCACGTGTGGACAGGGTTTCCAGGTGACTTGTTGGACATAATTGCGTCGCCATACATTCAGTGAATATTTGCTGTGAACTGTCTATGTTGTGGCCTTGTCTGTTATAATCTCCTCACCCGTGAGCTCATAGTTGGCTCTTCAGAGAATATCGAAAAACATATTCTCCTCTTATGTTATCCTCCTCTTATGTTACTGCAAAGCCAAGGTTGCAACAAGAATAAAACAGCAGTGGCTCCTCTTTTCATGCTGCTATTGTTTTTAAGAATATTTAAATTATTTATTTATGAAGACATATCCCAAGGTACTTTTTGAAAATATGAAGATTTGAAATTTAATAAGTAAATAAATCCACCGAAAATCAGGATTTTCCAGGACTGTGACAGAGGAGGTAAAATGGTGTTACTTCTCTGGCTCATTGAGATCAAGGGAAACCACATATTATAGGAAAACAATTTAAAAATCATTGAAAACACACCTTTGTCCTTGAATGTGTATTACCACACCTCCTCTACTCACTGTTGGGCTTTATCACATTTATGACGGTCAAATATAAAAGCAAATAGTTGATCTTCATGAATGCTTCCACATTATTTTACATTGAATGATCTTTTGTGAAAACCACAATCCCAAGCAACCATAAAATTAAGCAAGATATTCTTTATCTGAACCTGAAAGGAGCCATGAGTTCTGTTCCCTAACAGCAACAGAGACTAAAGAAACAAATTTGCACCCCCTTTTACGGGGAGTGAAATAAAATGTATGTCTCTTGACTGTCTGCCAGAGTCATAAATGTTAGAGGCACTTAAAGTTTAACAAAGCTGCAGAAGCAGCAGTCAGTATCAAATTGTTTTTTTTACTGCACATTTCCTCACTCTAAGGCAGAACAAAACAATCAGCTACCATTTGCCATTAAGTACAAGGCTGCAATCATGTATGTTGTTCTATATAGAATCTGCTGTAATAATCATTGCCCTGTAATTCTGAGTGCATTAAGACAGATACAAATTTGGAAAGATACGACAGGCGATATGCACACCGTAGACATGAGAGGTGCGGTGTGGCTTCTGTGTCTAAGACTAGGGGCAGAAGCTGGATTTCCACAATTCTCACCCTCCTCATTGCCTAATTATGGATTAAATGAAAAGCATATGGTCTCAAAATTGAAACGTATGAACTGACCGTGCAAATCAGTCAGTCAAATAATTATTAAACATAAATTATTAAACACATTCTCTGTATAGGGGAGATGTGGAGAAAATAAAATATAATTCCTGTCATAAAATATTTATATTATAGGGGGCTGGGGATTTAGCTCAGTGATTAGAGTGCTTGCCTTGCAAGCACAAGGGCCTGAGTTCGATCCCCGGCACCACCAAAAAAAAAAAAAAAAAAAATCTGGGTTCTTGTAAATTCAAGTCACATACATGAAATAAGAGTAAATAACTTATAAGGAATTAAACTGAATTACATTGGGCCAAGAGTGAAGACACACCGGCAGCAAGCACAGGCCCCACTCCTGAGCCGGGTGCCTGCGTCGCCATGTTTTCTGTGTTGACTGACATAATCCCAGCACTCTGAGAGGCAGAGGCAGAAGGATCGAAAGTTGAAGTCCAGTCTGGGTAATTTAGGGAGACCCTGTCTGAAAATAAAGTATTCTGAAGAACAGACATATCAATGGGGTCTTGAACTGGACTAGACAGGATCTTAGGACTAGCAGATGGAACCTTCCAGGCAAGGAAAATAGGATAGGTGGACATGAGAAGGAAGAATGTATTAACAGAATCAACAGAAAACAACATGACTGAAAATTAAGTCAAAAAGAGAGACAACATAACATTGTGGGTTTATTTTTATTTTTGTGCTACTAGGGAAGGAGGGAGGTAATATTTTAGGAAAAGGACTCAAAGCTTTTAATTACGGAAAACCAAGTCGCATGAACTTTCCCCGTGACTTATTGGCATTTCTGTTGAGCTTGGGTCAAAACGAACACTATTGCAAGGGCAGAAGCTGAACCTTCAGAGCCTCTTGCCCATTGGCCTGCCAGGGATCCCATAGCATCTCATCCAGGCCGGAGGCCAAGGTCAGCCCTAGAGGAGTACAGTCAGGGCTGCCGCGAGTGGGCAGCCTTGTTTTCCAGCCTGGGATGTGTGGGGTAGCTGGCAACTCGGTCTACGGGGCCTCTGCCTCCTTGTGGCCTGCTGCTGGCCTAGTCTGCCCCAGAGTAGTGTGACGGCACAGGTAGGACGTGTACACACCGGACATGACACAAGCGAGGGGCTGCATACCCCAAGCCCTCCCGTTACACAGACACCCCTGGCCCTAGTGCACATTACAGGAAGGGGGTAATCAGAGAGGGGATTGTCATGGAAGGGAAGGTGGAGCACTGGAAAGAAGGGGTGTCTGTGAGAACCCATCTCAGAGAGAAGCTCGCCACTCGCACCGTGGGGAATAACGGGTCACCACCTGGGCAGACGTCCTGTCATCACAGCCTTGTCTTGACACAAGGCCCAGTACAGGATTGCGTCACGGGGTGTGGTGAGGAAGAGCCTAGAGCGGGTGCTGGAGCAGAAGGAGTGCCAAAGGTGGCGGGGCAAGGAAGTCCAGGGCTGGCACACAGTACACCAGCCGCAAGCACAGGCCCCGCTTCTGAGCCAGGTGCCCGCCTCGCCGTGTTTTCTGTGTTGACTGACAACGTAATGTTTTAGAAGAGTTCTAGTGTTCGAAGAATTTTTTTTTTTTTCTAAAAAAGTTTCCAACAGTTTATTTTATTCTAAAAGTAAAGCAATAAAAAAAAAGTAAAGCAATAAACCACTTTCGGGGAAAAAAGAAAAAGCAGCCAAATCTCCACATGACCTTATTTAGGCAATTATATTTGAGTTTGTTAGGGTAGAGGTTTGGGGGGCTTGCTGTTGTTTTGGGGTTTTTTGTTTATTTGCATTGCTGGGAAATGAATTCAGGGCCTTTGTATTGAGTTATATTCCCAGCCCTTTAATTTATTAAAATTTATTTTGTATTTTTCCTTTTCCCCTACATTTTGAATTTTTACTGGTATATGTTTGTGATACATAGTAATCACATTAGCTTTGAAGAGTTGATACATATGTATATATCATACCATGATCATTTTCAATTCCCTCCCTTCCCTCCAGTCTTTGTAAATTGCTTAGGCTGGGCTTGAACTTGCAGGCTTCCTCTCAGCCTTCTGGGATTACAAGCGTGCGGTTTACCACCACGCCTGGCTAGGGCTGTGATTCTTAAAGAGTGTCCCCAAGATGAGTAACATAAGCATAACTTGGGAACTAATTAGAAATGCCTGTACTGAGCCCTACCCAGACTTACTGAATCAGAAACTCCAGCAGGTGGGTAGTAAACTCTGTTTCAACAAGCCTTCTCAATGATTTTGACCTGTGCTCAATTTTGAAAACCACTGATGTTCAGGAACAGTGAGAGGATCAATGATACTGAGAAAAAGATTGCAAGGTAGAGTAGGGACGTGGAAAGCTGGGCAGAGGGTATCTCACTTAATGTAGTAGGAAGTGGTTGCTTGTGTTTTTGGAGAAAGGAAATGAGATCATTTTCACAATGACTAACCAAAGAGGTTAAATTTTGAAGGCTATTGCAGTAATGCAGATGTAAGATGATGAGGTCATACCTTAGACCCACAAGAAATGAGGAGAACTTGTGTGCTAGACTTTGTGGTAAGCATTTTACACATGCTTATTTAAACTTCTCAAAAATTCTATGCTATTAACACTATTACTATTTCTATTTTACAGACTGGGAAGCATGGAGACTCTGGGTCTGAAGGGAAAGAGTGATTAGGCTCTAAAATAAGGCCTAAGGTTTGTCCTGGAAACTTTTTTGATCTCTTCCTTATTCTAAAGTCTTTACCACATCCTCCTTCTGTTTTCCTGAATGCACATACCTCTTCCTACACCAGTCACAATTCTGGGCTCGGGGAAAAATAGATGACTAATAAACATAAGACCATCAACCTCATTGGTAATCAGGGAATTTAAAGTAAAGTATTTTTATCCTGAAAAGCTTTTTACAATGTGAGACATACGATCAGAACACTTTCTAATTCAGTTCGCTGTTGCTTGATTCAAAATTTCAATGTAGCATATAATTATTTCAATTACAGGTACATAATAGATGAATACATCTTGATATATAAATGATTCAGAGTACATATATTTTTTAAAATACTAAAAAACACCACAGAATTTCAGAATATAAAAATAGTACAACATGTAGAGGGGCCCACAGAACCACGCCCAGGATCAGTGATTAGCTAGAACTCACAAGGCTCAAAACATAGTTGTACTTATCTATATTCCCACCAACAGTGGAGAAGTGTTCCTTTTTCTCCACAGCCCCTCCAGCATTTGTTATTGGCTGATTTGTTGATAATAGCCATTCTTCGTGGCATGAGGTGGAATCTCAGGGTTGTTTTAATTTGCATCTCTCGAATGACCAGTGATGTTGAACATTTTTCATATGTCTATCTGCTGTTTCTACTTCTTCATCTGAGAAGTGTCTATTCATTTCTGCTGCCCACTTACTACTCCGCCATAAAGAATGATGAGCTTGAGATATTCCTAGGTAAATGGATGCATCTTGAGACCATACTCTTAAGTGAAATAAATCAGACACACATGTTTAAATACTGCATAGTTTCTCTGGTGTAAGAAATGGAAGTGTAAATAAAGACTAAAATGTATTATATTGGGAAAGGGAAGGAAATGTCCAAATGGGAAAGGGAACAAGGGAGGGGGAAAGGAACAGAGGGACAAGAGAAATAAGAAATGGAAGGAAAAAATGGCAACAAAGCTTTTGTAAATAGGGAGGGAGGAGGGGGTGAGGGGAGGGGAATGGGGAAAAAAGAAGCAACAAGATATGTCATGTACAGGTACAAATCCCTTATGATGAACGTTATCACTATGTACATCTAAAATGTACCCTTAAAATAAAATTTAAAAAAACATAGTTGTACTTATGGCTGAGATTTATCACAGAAAAATGATACAAAGCACAATCTACAAGGAGAAAAAGTGCATCAGGTGAAATCTGTAGGAAAACAGGCACAAACTTCCAAAACTGCTCTCCAAATAGAGTCACACAGGATGCACTTCATTCTTCTGGCATTGAAAGACATGTGAGATATCTACCAGGGAAGAACATTAGAGACTCCATCCCAAAGGATTTGGGGTTATTTTCTGATCATGCACACACCCACTGCCCAGCATGTACAAGATTTCAGTACTGCAGAAGGGAGGCATGTATTCGGCCCGAGGTTTGTACAGTTTGGGTACAGCCAGCTACCCTTTTCAGTTAAAAAATTATGGGCACCTGACTGAAGTCTAAGTCCCCAAGTATAAGCAGAGGTCCAACCTTGCAAGCAGGCCTTTCTAAATATAGCAGTCTCGGGCCTGCTGTGTTTAACTCTGTGCTGCACACATAGTATGTTGGAATACCAGAATATCTAAAACTAACAGTTTAATTCTTACCTCGTATCTAGTCTGCTTGATTCCTAAGGCTAGAGGCCTGGGTGACTGCAAGCATTCGGTGGACAAAAGAAATACAAAGTCAATGGTAACTCCATGATACCCACAAGTTCATAATTGTTTTCTACTCTGTTTAACAACTTCTCTGGACACATGAAAATGTCTGGTAATGATGATTCTCTTTTTTTCCGATACTGTAAAGAAACTAACTTGCCCTGAATTAATAGTCTAGATATATCTATTTATGATGTTTTGTTAGATTTAATTATGGAATGTGCAATGAAGCATAAGGAAATACCATTAGGAACCATTTCACACTACATATAGTGGTACGTCAGTTCACGAACTTAACTTGGGGCAAAAGCCTAATTTTGTGTATAAGGCCCATTATCGTGGATATGCAATACCCTCATTTAATAATTATAATATTTCATTTGATGAATTATTAATTTTAATCTTATGAGTTTTATTATATTAAACAATGAGTACTTGACAGGAAAACATAACAAAAAATAAAGTATTTAATTTTTTCTATTTTTTATAAATATAAAAATGTTTTCATAAATTTTTATAAATTCATGGAATATGAACTTTTTATACTTATATTTATATTTATATTTATTGAGTGTTTATAAAATGGCATCAACATTTTCAACAGCAACTGTTTTTTGGTATACAAAATCTAAAAACTAACAACAGAAATAAATTCCTATATGAACTACAATGAAAGTACCAATAAAACTCTACAGCAAAAATAATCTTTACTTCAATTATCGCACCAAAGGCCGTCTTCACACATGACAGCAGCATGTTCCATACACATGTATTGCTTACACTGACGGCACATGTGTTTTGCTTTCCTGGCCTTTTTGTAGGACAGAGTTGATATCTCGCTGGTCTTGCTGTTTTGTCAGGAGGTTCTTATTATATTACACAATGTGTAGTTAACAGGAACATAAAATGTCAGTAAAATAAAATACTAAAATTTTTATATGTATTGCATGATTAGGATAAACAACACTTTCACATCAGCTGTGTACTTGCTTGCAAAATTTAAAAGGTAACATCAGAAATAAATTCCTATATGAACTACAATGAAAATAGAAATAAAAATCTACCACGGAAATAATCCTTGCTTCCTCTGTCACACCCCCAAAGCAGTCTTCATACATAACAACTGCATGTTCCATGCGCACATCTCGCTTACACTGACAGTGATATAGGAGTAGGGTGTGGCCTGACTTGGCTGGGAGGATGAACATGACCTTGGGGGGAATGGCCTTGACCTGACATCAACCTGGGGCACAAAATTCCAATCACCCCTCTTCTCACAGGATCAGAAAACTCTCATGAGAACAGAATCCAGATAAGTATGAATGGCGCCCCGAGCTCTGCCTTTTTTTTTT